>JASDQU010103067.1:172660-185229 GCA_032191745.1 Picea mariana | reverse complement strand
TATGTAGGAGGTACAAACGTTGAGGTTGCTTTGGCCAATGAATTTTCCTGTTGATTTTCTGTTCTGGGGATGTAGTGAACATTAATTGATGAGAAAAAAATTTCAATTAGATCTCAGGCACAATTTCTGTAAGACCTTAACCTTGGGTGTTTAGCCTGATACTAACGATTTATCTGTTTTATAATTAATTCCGCATCACCATAGACATCCAAGATTTTAATTTTCAACTTCCTAGCAACCTCTAATCCTAAGACCAAGGCTTCATATTCACATACAATATTAGTGTAATCAATGTCCCACTGTAACCTGTAAGAAAAAGGGATAATAAACTCATCTTCAGGTGCCACAAACAGAACTCCGGCTCCTGCTCCTTCACAAGACGAAGCACCATCGAAATACATTTTCCAAACTCCAGTACTATATACATCTTTATTTGTTTTTTCTATTTTTTCTTTTTCAGTACAACTTTCTTCTACACAGTCCTCTAAATCATCATCAATGGATAAAATACAATTTCCTAAATCTTGATCTGCGACATAAACAAGATAATTATTCAGATTCAGTGAGTCACTTACTGTACATGCCAACCTTGTCTCTCTGTACAAGCAGATAAACTGTCCACCGAAGATTGGGATTGTAGCGTATGTCATGTCAAGTTGAAAGGATCCTCTTAGTTTGTGCCCCAAGACCTGGATAACAACATGCCATACTTTGGAGGTATATCAACAACAACCATATCCATCAAAACACTTTTTACAGGAATCTGCGCAAGATTAACCACTAAATCTTTAATCATACCCACACATTTAACTTTTCTCGAATCAAAAGAATATAAATCTCTGTATGGTCGAGTAATTTCGAGACCAAGCCTATCCATAATACCCTTGGGCATCACATTATGGGAAACTCCAGAATCCAACATACAATTATGAAGAAGATGATCATGCACAGTTAGGGTAATGTAAAAAGGAGAAATAGTATCTCTGGCACCTTCAAAATGTGGACCAAAAATTATATTTTGTTTATCATCTTCTAAATTTATGACGTTGGTCTGACTTTCAGTATCCGAAAAATTTATCATTTTAGCAATTTGTTTTTTGTAAGTAGGATTTTTTTTCATTTCAACCAGAGGTACAGGGATCTTGATCTTATTAATCTCATTCTCTAGATTGAAATTTCTCGTTGTCTTATCGACTTCCCTAGTTTGGATTTCTATCTCTTTTTTTTCCTGATTTATCGGTTTGTGTTGCCTTTGTTTCAATCGGGTTTGTTTTTACAGTCTGGGTTTCGACTACTTTTGTTTTTACATTCTGTGTCTCAGCTAACGGTGAAGCTATCTCATTATATTTTCTCTTTGAAAGAATTTTATTTGGTTGAGCAGTTGTGATATTTCTATTTCTAGGCCTCAGATTATACTTCTGTTGAAGTTCGGCCATTATATTATCGACGATTCCTTGATAAGCACATTCTTCTGTATTATTTATGCTTTCATCATGATTATACCAATATTCTCTATTTAGAGACTTTTCATAATCTTGTCTTGTCAAAAAAGGTTATTGGCAATCATCACCAAGATTATTCATATCTTCTTCTAACTCCTCAAAGTTTTGTAGGTCCTCTCCTCCTATAAAATTTTCGTTCTTAAAGGGGGCCTGAATCTTTTGATCTTCATTCTTGATCTGTCTTTGTTGGATTTGAGGATTAGGATTTCTTCTGAAATCTTTTCTAGGGAATTGATCATTCTTAGATTGGTCCAATTCCATTTTCAAGATTTTATTTGACAATTCTTTGATTATTTTTGCCATGTCGTCCATATTATCTTCCGAGGACCTCCCAGATCCGGAGGGTCCTTTTTGTTCTCTGTATCATCTGATTTCTTTATTTCCTGGTTCAAATTTATCTTTTAACTTCCCTGATGCCATCATATTTGACTCAATTTCTACAACATCGTCCTGCATTTTAGTGAGGTCGACAGATCTTCTTTCCCTCAACAACAGAGAAAAATTAGGATCAAAATCCCCAACAAAAGTTACTTTCACTTGAGGTTGGGAAGGTTTAACCTCAGCTGGAATCTTATTATACAATTTATTAAATCTTTGAGTAAACTCAAGAAYTGTTTCTGAATTTTTCTTCCTTAAAGCTCCAAACTCGGTTAGATAATAAAGGTGGTCTTTTCTTTCTCCCCATTGTCTGATAAAGKCACTTTCTAACTTGTCATATGATCCTATGGAATCTGTTGGCATTCCTCGGAACCAGGTTCTTACCTGTCCTTCGAAGGTTTGAACTAGAAGCCTCGAATAAACGTCCTCRTGCTCAAGGCCAAGGATATCATCGAATTGATCGGAGAAATTTATGTGCTCAGTTGTGGTTAGGTCTCCCTCTCCGGTGMACTTTGGCAGGTTTTTCATATAGTTTTCGGGTAAATCATGGAGGGGAACTGGGAGGACCAAAGGAKCATACCTAGCAGCTACTTTAGCAAAAATTCTAAGAGGCAGGGGTGGTCCTTAAGCACCTCCTCCTCCTCCTCCAGCACCTCTGGCACCACCTCCAACACCACCTACTCCRGCCGCATTCATTGATAATTTAATAGATGAAACTTTGGGATTATGGGAAGGCTTTTCAAGAATGTGTAGTGACCTTTCGGCCCCTTCAGGATTAAGCGAAAAAGGTTCAGGAGACAGAAAATCTGAAAAAGAGGGAAAAGGGAAATGAGGGCTAGGTTCTTCGGATTTACAGGATGTATAAACATGAGAACCAACAGGAGTCAAGTCAGAGTACAAGATGTCTTCTTCAAAACTTCGAGAGGTTGGAAGCTTGACTTCAGGAACTGATGAAATATCAATTGAAGCGAGTATTGAGATGGATTTTTTACTTTTATTGGTAAAGGAGACAGTTGGAACAGTCTCAGATTTAATCTTAGGTGAAACCAACTCGGGTTTTAGGGTTTCAATTTCAATTATAATAGTAAATGTTTCTTCATAAAAGACTTGGGTAAAATCTTCTTGCGGAGTTAACTGCTCAAATAAAACCCTAGTATCAGATTTGGGTTGATAAACTTTATTGGCTGATGCAGTAGTCATTTTAAGGTATCCCCTTGGTTTCAAAAGTTTTTCAGGGTCAGATACAGGCAAAATATTCTTATCGTCTGGATTCTTTCTGGTATTTCTTCGATTAAATGTTCGTTTATTAGTTGTGGAGTCGGCAAGTGAAAGATAAAAATTAGCCTTATAATGTATTCAATATTTGTTCACTATAAAAGAAAGAAACTTACCAATGTCGTTCTCCCAGGGAAAAATAACTTAATTTCTCCATCCTTGGCAACGGCGCCAAAAAGATGTTGTTCATGAGTTTATACTTAAGGCTTCAAAGTATAATGTCAAGGCATCCAGCAATAAAGTAGGTTTTAGTGTTTGTGTTTTTGACCTCTATTATGTGAGAAAAATTCCAACAAATGAATTAACAGCATAACAACTCAGAGGTTGTCTTTCGTATCTGAGTTAAAATTAAAAGCATTGGGTGAAATGAGAGAAAAACAAAAAGTTGTTAGACAAAGCAAGGCATCTATTAAGGAAGAATCTTACTTCGTTACAGGAGAAGAAAATAGATGATATGACCTTAAATGAAGCATAAAATGTAGCAATCCAATTAACTCACGGGTCTTGTATTTACTAACAGTAAAACAGAGGAAAATTTGTGCGCTATTAAATTAATAAATGAAATGTAACCACAGTAGATGTTGTACTAAATTTCGATCAAGCATTCATCAAGGAGATATATAAAAAGATATTATAATGTGGAAAGACAGAAGAACACATAACTCAAATGAACGAAATGTGGAATCTTTGATCTGTATTTGTATTAATCCTCAATGAGGAGAGATTTCTCAACTACATATAGTCAAAATCCAACCTTTCTTTAGTCTTTTGAAAATATATTTATACAAGGGGTTCTCAACCCTAGGCGGTTGGAATTCTCATTATTCATAGATAATAACGGTTACAAAATGAAAACTTGAACCGTTTCATTTGGTTCTTCTCTATATTTTTCTCATATCGGTAGAAATAGATATGTACATGTTACTTCATTGATTCTTCGAAGTACTCCCTTTTCCTCGCTCAATACATTCCACACACCTACTTAGAAATTGTACTACTAGTCTAGAAGGTTTTGTCACATCTTTTGCCTCAAAAAGATACAACTTCTTTTGTAATTGTGGCAACCTGTCTTCTATCCTTTTATCTTCGGAAATCATTGACTGTAGCTGTAAATTTGGCTTTACCAACCATCTATCTATTTGAACGATGTCAACCTGCTTTAGCTTTGAAATTTCATCTTGAGTTGCCTCTAAGTTTTCTTTGATGTCAAGTTGATGCTTTACAATATTGATTTGTCCTAGTATTTCAGAACCATCATCTTTTCTGAGGCCTAGTGATTCTTTACTAAGAAAATGGAAAACCTCTTCACAATCCTCTTTTATTTCCTTGGTCGTTCTTTTACTCTCGGCTATATTGGCCTCCCATGTTTTTAATATTATATCACCTCTGACCTGTTCGGCAACAGTCAATCAGGGAGTTACAAATATTTCTTCTCTAGCTGATGACACAACCGCTTCTTGAAACGTGATTCGGGCTGCAGTAGCCTCTTTTTCTCTGAAAACAATATTGTCCAATGATTGGTTTACTTCCCGAAAATGATTTTGGATGATTTTTACCTTAGAAAAAAGGCTTTGTTGTGCTATTTCCAGTTTCTTTATCAATTCCAATGCTTGAGCTTTAGACAATTCTATATCCACAACCATTTTCTCAGTGGAACTGACCTTGTCTTGTAATTGTTTTATCAACTCATCTTGTTGGATAGTCTATCTTTCACTCAGTTGCATCTTCTTATGCATCTCATCAAGACTGGACTTGAGTAGTTGGATTTCTTGTTTATGACTAGCTCTAGCTTGTTCAAGCCCTTTATTGACTTCATCTCTGACATTCTTTTTTGTAGTCTTTATTTGATTTTGCAACTGACTTATCACCTGATTCGTTTTATTCAATTTTTATTTCAAATTATCAACTAAGAATAGTTTAGTTGTTGCAAAAGCTCCTAAAGAGCTTGCTACCTCTGTAGCAAAGTCTTCTTCTTCCAAATTTTGTCCATCCATTAGTACTCTTTGCTTTTTGACAGTTGCACCTTCTTTCTGGTGCATTTCTTTCTTCACCACAACTTTCATTTTCTTACTGAAAAAAGAAATCGGAAGGATTTATCTCTTCAATAGGGATAGGCATGAGATCTCCTATGAGTATTACCTCTGCATTAGGGTTTTTTCTGGTGAACTGCAATGGCATGACAACCTGAATGGGGAAGTCGATTTATGTAGATAACTATTTTCCAGTTCCATTTGTAGTTGTTTTATCTGATGAAGATAATGGCCTATCTTCTCCTTTCTTTGTTAATGTCGTTGTTTGATCTTTGGTCTGGTTATCTAATATCTCTATCTTCGAGATATCTTCTTTCTGAGTCGAGACCTCAGATTTCTCTAAGTTTTCCAGGGCTTCTGGATTTTGGGTCTTTGTTTGTAGTATAGCTAGAGACATTGGTTTTTCCCCTTGTAACACTTTCAGAAGACTACTTCTTCGGTGATTTTGGAAGTTGTGGATGATCTTCTTTTTGGTGTATTCATTCTGAAATCATGCTTTGGTTTATCACAATCTTCTCTTCTAATGACTCCTTCATTATGAGTGGATTTTCTTGGTTGTCTGAATGCGGAAGGTCTTCTTTAATATCCATCTCTTATGTACTCTTCTTCTTGATTCTTATGTCCCTTTGGAATATTATTATTTAAGGGATTGTATTCTTCCTTCTTTATAAAACCTTTGATGACTTCTACATGACTCTTAGGTTTCTCTTCACTTTTCCCTTCCGATGACCCGTGACATTTCTCTTCAACTATATTTAATGATGATGTGGATGCTTCTTCAATGTTTTTGTTGAGCTTGACTACTTCTACCTTTAACATAACAAACTTATTCTTCAACATTCTCTACCTCTTCTTCCTTCTTCATCGTCGGATTCCTCATGACTTCTTTTGTTCGATTTGCTTCTTCAATTTGAATCTTTAGTGTGATTATTTCATCTTCAAGTTTTTTTTCTTGTTGACCAAACTCTGCTTAAAGCTTATTTAAATCGTTAGTTCTTTCTTTTAGATGATTTGTCAATATCTTCTCTGCTTCTTCCTTTTGTTCTACTATTCTGGCTTCCAAACATTGCTTTTAATCTTCTAGATTTTCTTGAACTCCCCTGGCTTCTTCTAGCTAAGATCTTAATCTCTTGATAACCTGTTGGGATTCTTCAAAAATTTGAACATGTTACTTTTGCTTAATCAATTCTTTCTTGAGTGACATACTTTCTTCTCTTTCTTT
Source organism: Picea mariana (assembly GCA_032191745.1). Lineage (NCBI taxonomy): Eukaryota > Viridiplantae > Streptophyta > Pinopsida > Pinales > Pinaceae > Picea > Picea mariana. The sequence continues at coordinate 178,822 of JASDQU010103067.1, read as the reverse complement.
CTTTAGTTCATCTAAAGCACTGAACAATTTTGATTCATGATTGTCTTCTAATTTATTTGTCTTTTATGTCTTATCACTAATCTTAAAATATTGGCATTCAATTTCAAGATGTTTGTGCTCTTCACAATTAAAGCAAAAGAACTCACCTTTGTTGGCTTCTGTCACTTCGCACTCTTCTTCTTCTAAATATATATGACATGATGATAATCTTTCTTCCTCTTTAGAAAACTTTGTATCTGTGATGGGAGAAAAATAGATATCATGTAGCTTATCCGAAAGTTCTTTAGTCGATGAACACTTTCCAACCTTTTCTCTTACCGGATTAGGTAATCCTTCCTAGATGAAATCCATTGTTATTTTGTTATTCTTATTCAAATCCTTCTTGTATGTAGTCTTTGGTTTTCTTGTAGCATTGTATCCTATCATAATTTTTTGTCAAATATCATATCCATGTGCCTTCAAAAATACTTTCGTCCTTATGCTCCATATCTCGTACTCTAGACCACTCAGACCATTATACAGTGGTACTCCATTCTCAGTTTATTCCATTATCTCCTTCCAGTGGTTAAAATTTATGTTGAAGGAACCTAACTCTGATACCAATTGTTGGATTACTGAGAGGGGGGAGGGGGTGAATCGGTAATCAACAATTTATACCACTTTTAAACACAATTTATATTCCTTTAACGTATTCAACAATGTTCATCAGTTCATCATCCATATATAATTGCATCATAAACATTAACATCCATCAACGCATAATAAACAATAATAAACACATCCACACAATACGCAGTACACCAATATTTAAGTGGAAACCTAATGCGAGAGAAAACCACAGAATGATTTTCTTATATGTCAAAGAATTACATTAAAGGAAACACCAACTTCCAATTCTCCAGCTCCAACTATAAGGAGGCTCCAACTCCCTAGTTTCTCGGTCTCCAATCTGAAGGAAGCTCCAAATCCCTAATTCTTCGGTCCCAACCAGAAGTAGGATACAACCCCCCTGGGTTCTTCGGCTACAACCGGAAGGTGGCTACAACCACCTAGTTCTCAGGCTCCAACCCAAAGGAAGCTCCAACTCCTTGATTCTTTAGATCCAACCGAAAGGAGGATACAACCCCCTTTCCTTACCTCCTTATGCCACCCTAGAATATAAATGACAAATGTAGACAACCTGTCACTATCACTGAATCAACCACTGCCACTGTCACTCTATCACTTTCAACCTGTACCAATAATATGTCATAACCTGTACCAACAATCTGTAAAAACAACATGTCACAACTTGTACCAACAACCTGTATCAACCTGTACAAATAACCTACACCTCAATATCATCAACCAAATCATATCTACTCACCAAGATCAATCACCAAGACAACTCTCAACCATATGCACAATATCACCAAGATGTGCATCAACCAAGACTACTCACAAACATCAACAAGATGTACCACAATCAAGATGTGCTTCTAAAAATATACCAAGTCATATATGTCACATCATCCATAAACCATGTGCCAACAATACTACACAAATGTCTCCAATAATATTACCAACGAGTGTCTCTAACAATGTACCAATCATGTACCAAAAACTAATCAAACTATCTAATAAGGATATACCAACATCACTATTCCATACACCTCATGCATGTGCCAACTCATCAACTATATGTTCCAACATGTATCTCAACCATATACTAAAGAAATGTGTCTCAAAAATATGTCTCATATATACATACAAGGAGACCTAGTCTTAGGATCTTCATATCTCATCTTATACATTGAATATATTGTAAAAGAAGGTTTCCCCCATGAAGTGGATTATTATTCATTGATTTTTTATCATTCTCAAGGTGTTGTTCCATAACACCTTCCTTATGGTGGTCCCCTGTACTTTTGTGTGAAGGCAAGGTGTTATTTTAAATAACCTTAATCGCAACCCTCAAATTCTCTTAAAGAGTCATAAATACAATCAATTAAAACCTTTTTGATGCCCATACTAGAGATTGGCTTCCTTGGCCTATTTGAAAGATAAATACATTTTCCAGACTTGGTAGGGTTAGGATTTACTGCATTAAGGAAATTATTTTGGACTCCCTTTAGATGAAACTAGGCCCACAATCTCCTATGTCATGGTGGAAGGATTGGATGTGAATAAGATCAAGGTTCTTAATAATTGTAAGTTAACATATCATTACAGATCATTCTACAACAAACTTGTGATGGATATTTAATTGAATAAGTTGTGAATACTTAAGGACAAAGACACTGCTTGGCTCTTTCGACTTTGTAGTGTAAAAAAACTCTAGGTGGAACTGATTAAGGCCTTCTGTAATTGGACCCTTATCGTGGGGCCTGGACCTCGACCATTGTGTAGGAACCTGATCATCCCTTAACTGAAATGTCCTATGTGTGATCATGTTGTGAATCTTGATCATGTGTTTTGGTTTTTGTTTTTGTTAAATATGCCTTGGACTAGATCAATATATTTTGTGGTTAGTTCCTCTCTATTTCAATCTATTATTTGTGTTCAAGGGATAGTATTAAACACATAAGAATCAAACAATGCATTGACTAACATCGTAATAATACCTTACTAGCCACAACTAGTGCATTTCCAACATCATTGACACATTCCTAACTAAGTTTGTTAAATCCACGCACACTATATCTACACACTAGAAGATAACAACAATAAGGATCTCTCTTCCTTCATAGAATATTATTTTCTTTGATGTTGTCCTTTAGTGGTTTTCTTTCATGTTTAGTTTTTGTAAGTAGCTTACTTTAGTTTTGCATGTTAATTTTCCTAGATTCAACCCTTGGTATGCTCTGATACCATGTTGAAACTTCTCATACTCAACACTCGACCGTTAATTCCAAATAAATCACTTATTGAATTAAAGCACAACTGAGTAATCAACTAAACATGCAGCGGAAGCATAAAAAAGGAAACCAAATCAAACACCAATATTTTTGGGTATAAACCCCTAGAAAAACCCTAGAGGGAAAACCAGTGTTGAGAATGATTTTATTATGCTAAAATCATGGCTCTCGTAATAGGGATAATGGCCCACTGAGAGAAATAAAACTACAGACAAACTCAACAAAGTCAAATATGTTGTATGAACGAGAATTGCACACCTTTCTAGGTGTACATGACTTTTCTTCAGCAAACTCGTGTATGTATGTGACTGTCTCCACTGAAACTGTCATACACGTACGGAAAACTTGTACAGAATACTTCGTACAACATGACACTCTCTTGTGGCTTCCTCTAACTAAAACTCACCTATGTGATCCTCTATTATCTCTTCTCCTTGACCTGATCTCTAGATGGAAGTCCTTCTCCACCTATGGAAGATCTCCTTGAATCATAATCCTTCGTGATTCAACCGTCAAGTTTCCTCAAGTGTCTTTCTCCTTCTCCTAGCCTTACTTTTATAATCATGAGTTATATCTCCAAAGTCATTGCATGTTGAGATTACTTCTCACATCACTTGAGATTTAGAAACATGCTAATACTTTTAACACCTCCCTTAAATAACTCAATTAACTAAATAATTAATGAAAGCAATTTACTTTAATAATTCCTTTAATCAAAGTAAATTCAAGAGTGGAAGGATTTGGAAAATTTCCACACATCTAGACACGTAGACCCATGTGGAAATACCCGTCCAATGCTACCACTAGCATCAACACTCCCTCTTAGTGAGGAAGGCATTTTTCACTAGTCCAAGTTTGTCTTTGAAGACCATAAACTTCCCTTTCACCAAGGGTTTGGCCATAATATATGCAACCTACTCATCTGTGGAAATATATTGAAGCTTCACTACTCCCTTCTGGATCCCATCTCGAATGAAGTGGTATCTAATCTATATATGCTTGGACCTATCATGGAATACTAGATTCTCCAAGAGTTTTATACAACTATGATTATCACAGTATATCACCATGGGCTCCAAATCCTAATCAAATAAACATGTAAACAATTTACGAAGCCAAATAGCTTCACAACCAACGATAATCACTGTCGTATACTTTGCCTTTCCTAAACTGAGTGCTACAAAAGTTTTCTTCATGTTAAACCAAGTAATCATTGTTGATCCCAAGCTGAAGAAACACCCTGAGGTGCTCTTTCTATCTACTGCAGTCCCTTCTCAATCTGAGTCTGTATATCCCTGGAACTCCACTCCATCTCCTCCAAGATACCTCAATCCATACTCCATTGTACCTCTCAAGTACCTGAGCAAATGTTTCATTGCTACCCAATGCACTTTCCTCGGCTCCACCATGAACTGACTTAAGGTGTTCACAATAAAACAAATATATGGCATGGTGTTGACCAAATACATCAAGGACCCTATCGATTTTCTATATATCCTGGGATCCACCAACTCTGAATCTGAAGTCACCACCTTCTTCACATTGGTAATCATAGGTGTAGCCATCGGTTTACAATCCTCCATCCTAAATCTCCTCAAGGTCTCTAATGCATACTTCCCAAGATCTCTCTCTATACCTGCCATTCCTCTAACCCCAATAAACAATGCATTAATCCAATGTCCTTCATATTGAACTCACTGGATAAATATGCTTTTCACCTTGCAATAAGATCCTATGCACCTATGATAAATAAATCATCTTCGTACAGAACCAAGATGAGTGGATCAAACCCAACAAGTATGAAGTACAAGTTAGGATCTACTTCACTCTTAGTAAATCCCATACTTTGCAAGTATCTGTCGATCCTAGAATATGATTCCCTAGGTGTCTATTTGAGTTCGTACAATGATTTCTTAAGCCTACATACGTGAGACTCCCTCCCATGTACCTTAAATCCCTGAGGTTTCTCTATGTATACTTCCTCCTCAATGATCCTGTCGAGGAATATTGTTTTCACATCCATATGATGTATCCTCCACCTCATAACTGAAGCAATATAAATAACAACTCGAATAGAAGCATAGTTGGCGACTGGAGAAAATATCTCCTTGCAGTCCACTACCTCTTTTTGGGAGAACCCTCTCGCCACAAACCTCGCTTTGAACTTATCGATGCTACCATATGAAAAATGCTTGATATTGTAGATCCATCTGGAACTCACAACTAACTTCCCCTTCGGTCTTGGCACTATGTCCCAAACATCATTCCTCGTAATATAGGTGCAATCCACTACCATGGCATCATGTTATACATGCTAATTTGTTTCTTCCTCAAAACTAGAAGGCTCAACATCAATGATTCTAATCATAAGTGCCATATAGTTCAAAAACTTCTTCATAGGCCTTCGCTCTTTGACCACGCTCCTAGGAGCCTCACCAACATATTCAATGTCTACAATAGCCATATGGTCTCCTGACAGGACTGGAAGGTGATCCGGATTATTTTCGGCACGAAATGAGAGCGGAGATATAATAAAGAAATGCATAGAGATATTGTAGATATTCAATAATACAACAGAAATGTATCAGAGAGGCAACCATAAACATATATATATAGTAATACACGATTTCTATTAATCAAAGAAATGTACAAAGACTGTAAAAATACAGAGTGAAAGACTTGCTAGAATGGTGGCAGCTTATCTCTGAGAAGAGATGTGACGGCTACTCGCATTCGCAAGAAGATGATTACAATGAGGCTCTGAAGGCCTTTTTACCATAAACGGGAATACCAAAAGTCCTAGACATCCAAAAACCTAACCCTAGGAGATGAAGCGCCAAAAGTCATGTGGGCCCCGTTTGGGTAACTTAGTACATCAACTTCCCGGGGTCGTAACTTTTGCATGCGATCTTCGTTTTAGGCGTATGATAGCTCGTTGGAAAGGTATCATCGAGGAGATTAATTTTGGGGGATCAATCATGCCTTTGGCTATCATTTAGAACCTATATCTCGAAAACCCTTCATTTAGGCCCTCAAAATGGCCCCAGAGGTTAAAACCTGCTAAAAATAGTAAATTGCCAAAATTGCCATAAAGTTGTTTTGAGCCAGCTGGAAAAGGAGGGTGGCCATCAATATCCACCTGGATCAGAAGGGGATAAATCCACCTCCCTGCCTGAAGTCTGAACAATTGACTGTTGCTCATCCTATGGAGCCTACTGCTCCTCGTCCTCTGTCACTATTGATGATTCATGAGTACTCCTAGATG
>JASDQU010103067.1:153003-164412 GCA_032191745.1 Picea mariana | reverse complement strand
GTGCAAACAAGAAACTCTGGTTGAATCAGAGAAAATATGTTGAGACGATATTGTAGAGGTTTAATATGCATGGAAGTAAACCGATCAAGGTTCCTATTCCTATAGGTGTAAAGTTATCTGTGGATAAGTGTCCCAAGACACAAGAAGAAGAAGAGGACATGTCTCATGTTATGTATGCCAGTGTAGTTGGCAGTTTGATGTATGCAATGGTCTATACTAGACCGGACATTGCACATGCAATGGAGTTTTGAGCAGGTATATGTCAAAACCAGGGAAGGAGCATTGGACAACAGTAAAGAGGGTCTCCAGGTATCTTCGTGGCACTACCAGTTATGGATTGTGCTACCAAGGAAGACCAGGATTGGGCAGAGTGGTGGACATACATGGCTTTGTTGATGCAGACTGGGTTGGAGATCTGGATCGCAAAAGATCTACAAGTGGGTATGTGTTTAACCTATTTGGAGGAGAAATTAGTTGGATGAGAAAAAGACAGGCCGTAGTGGCACTCTCAACTACAGAAGTTGAATACATGCCAACAACTCATGCAAGAAAGGAAGCAGTATGGTTACAAATATTGTGTTCAGGCATTGGGTTGGTACAACAAGCAGTGAGATTAGATTGTGACAGTTAGAGTGCAATCTTCCTGGCAAAGAACCCAGCTTATCATTCAAAGACAAAGCATATTAATGTTCAGTATCACTTTGTGAGAGACATGGTTGAGAAAAAGAAGGTGTCGCTGGAAAAGGTTGACACTTTGAAGAATGTTGCAAATTCATTGACAAAGTCTGTGAGCACAGAAAAGTTCTCCTGGTGTAGAGTAACAATGGGCATTGTTGCCGTGGATTGTTGACTATATAATCCCCTGGACCATTGGATGCAAAGAAAACAACAAGTGGGAGAATGTTGGGTATGTGTTATATTCTTTGCATGTGTGTGTGTGGGCGCATCAGATTCGACAACTGCGTCTGACGATCCCTCTAGTAGTGTTGGTTGCATTGTGTGCGTCGGGCGCTTTCCTAGGGGGGTCCCAGGAGGGGGCAGGTATGCCCCCCCTGGTTACGCGTAGCGTTCGGCAACGGGCGGTATCCTGGGGCCGAAGGACTTCAGGGCAGCGCACCGAAATTTGTTTTTGGGCAGTTTTTGCTATTTTTAGTGGATTTTTCTATTTTTAGCAATTTACTAAATTAATCTCGGATTAAGGGATTAGGGTTTTGGTATCTACGAAATACCTAAAAACATTGTATATATATTGTATGGTGAACGGTGAAATTCAATGTAATGAATATAAGAAAGGTTTTCTCGGTTGAGGGTTTCCGGTATAAAATCTCTGTGTACTCTGTGTATGAGCCATTGATTAAATTTTGTTTTGCTTAAGAATCTATATGCACTGCTTTACTTCACAGGTTTAAAAATTACACCTATGAATGTAACTCACCTGCGTGATCCTCTGTTCTCTCTTCTCCTTGACCTGATATCTAGATGGAAGTCTTTCTCCACCTATCCAAGATATCCTTGAATCACAATCATTCATGATTCAACCGTCAAGTTTCCTCAAGTGCCTTTCTCCTTCTCCTAACCTTGCTTTTATAATTATGGGTTATATCTCCAAAGTGATTGCATGTTGAGATTGCTTCTCACATCACTTGAGGTTTAGAAACATGCTAATTACTTTTAGCACTTTCCTTAAATAACTCAATTAAGTAAATAATTAATAAAAGCAATTTACTTTAATAATTCAATTAATCAAAGTAAATTCAAGATTAGAAGGCTTTGGACAATTTCCACATGTCTAGAAAAATAGACCTGTGCGGAAATACCTGTCTGATGCTACCACTAGCATCAACAGTTCATTTTCCCAAGTAATTTATTCGTGTGTTTTCATTTAACTACAAATTTGTTTCATGTTTTTTATTTCATTCTTTTTTGTATTGGTTACTAATTTTGCATTGCGGGTTGCTTCCATAGAATCCAATGTCTTTGCCCTTGAAAGATTTGAGATGGCTTCTTATTGGTTATGGTTTTTGAGCCAAAAATGAATTTGATTGTGGAACATGCATGTCACAAGACCATCACGGTTGGTGGAAGACTTGAAGCTTCCAAGTAGCTAACTCCTTGATTATTCCTACACCTTGACATGATTGTAACACCCCAGGTTTTGAACCCCCATTTTAAATAATGTATTATTACAATGCTGAGAGGCCAGGGTGCCCAAACAATTATTAAAAGGCCAGTGTGCCTAAGACATGTAATGATTTTATCATTATTAATAATAAATACATGGTTGGTTGCTAGACAGACAAGGACTAGAGTTATAGGGGGCTATGATTCCACAAGAGAGGGGGCTTGAGGGGCTAAGTGTTTATTCCTATGTTAATTACCCTTTTTGCTTAAGGGAGGGGATCGGTTACGTGAGCTTCTTGCGGAAGGCCAAGAGGTTCTTGATTCCCCCAAAAGTTACTTAAACCCACCTCTGGTCTGATGGGGGGGTTCAATTGATGGCTTGTTTGTTGATTTCCTATACGTTCCTTCATTTCCATGCACGCACTTACCCATTCATTGATCCATCCATCATCTGTGTCTTGGCTTGGGAAAGGGAACCTAACTATTGAAGAATTAGCCATGGGATAGTTGGTTGTAATGGTCATTGGTGCAATCCATCCATGACCTTGGGCCTACATGTCTCAGATGCATTGGCTTGTGCCCTGTTTTTCTCAAAACAGCGAGTCCTGAGAGTTCTAGCATTGAGATTATGGACCAGTTGTTCTGGAGGCCCCAAAATAAAAGGATAGGGGCTGCCTGAGGGGCTGTGTGGCAGAGAAGGGTGGAGTTCCATTCTCTTGGGGTGGTACAGGCTAGGTGGAAGAAAGTTGGGTACTTGGATTGTTGTGGGTGTTGGGAAACTTGTGAGAGCTTGAGAGCTGACTAGTTTGGGAACCCAAGTACACTATGGAACCATCCTTGTGGATTCATAGCCCTGGCTCGAGGGTGACATTGTTGTTGATATTTGGAGCAGTGGTGTCAACGGTTGGGTGGAACATCCTTGTTCTGCAGCCAGTTGGTGTCATCTTTCATAAAGATAAGTGCTCTCTGTTATGGTATCATTTACATGTATATGAATGTTTTTGTGTTGTATATTTAATTACCGTTTAATTGAATTTTTAGACTATGCATGCTTGTTGACTACTGTTGTGCATGTCGTTAAAGTAATTTATTTTATGCATCCTTAAATTTTTAAAAGGTATCGTAAGAGAAAGAAGTCCAAGGGTGTGCTTGAAGGTAGCATGCCCCGGCCTGTGGGTGGCTGGGGATGTTACAGTTTGGTATCAGAGCTTCTGGCTGAAACACCGGGCCGGTATGGGTTGGGTCTGTTGGTCAGAGTCTCGGGGTCGAGATCAAATTCTGATCGTGGAGTTGAAAATCCCAGGAGGAACGACATTGCATAATCTATGCAGGAGATAGAACGTCAGAGACCCGTGTAAGGGGTTCGAAGGACCGTGACCATCCCCTTCGAATTTGGGAGCGATTGCCACTGTAGGATTGGGAGAGATATAGGATCGTTGGATCGGAGGACAGTTGAAAAGGGGTCGTCTGATGAAAAATAAGCAAGGGCTAAGGTCACCACCGTCAGATCCCATTGGAGAGTGAAATCAATGGACATGAGGCATTGCGGGGAACCAAGTTGCACGGGAGATAATTTCCCAAGGCGGCCCCGCAATCCAAACCACAGTTTCCCCAATGGGTTATGTGTCATCATCAGGAGAATTGCGGGGTGAAAAGCAGGTTACTCCAAATCGTCGATGCATGCCCCCACAAATTGAAAGGCATGTAGTGATGTGACATGTTGGGGGTCGAACATTGAAACTCTGTATAGCCGAAGTAGATCCTGACCATCGATCACCAAGAGGTATGTGTTAGCAGATCAGTAACTCTGAAGAAATATGTTCGAGAGGTTTTCAGTTGAGACTTGAAACTCCCTAAGCCCGGAGAGCAGAAGATATGAAGTAAATCTCGATCGTCCGATCATCCGAAATAGATCTCAGTCGCCAGATCATCTGGAGTAAATCTCAAGCGTCGGACTGCCCGAGGTGAATCTAGGTCATCTGATCCAGAAGAGACGTGGCGTAAATCCATGGACTTTGGGTGAAGGCCTGAAGTAAGCCTCAACTGTCAGATTAAGGAGGACACATGGTGTAGATCCGTGGACTCCTGGTGAAGACCCGAAGTGAATCTTAGTCGTCCGATCCAGGAGGACACATGGTGACAAATTAGCCAGTTTGGGAATGCGTAGTTTAGGAGAATTGGAAGTGTGCTAGCATGGAAAATCCCGAAGTCTTGAAGCCCGAAGAGCCGAAGTAGTGGGGCATGATGACGTCAACTAGAGGTGATGTGGATCCTGGAATTCCCAAAGTGAAACGGCTTGCGAACATCACCTGGGATGACGTGGACACATGGGATGTGTGCCATGTGTTAGTAAGTTTTGAGCATTTGGAGTATTTAAGAGTCAGTTAGAATGTGACATGTGTCACCCACTTGATTGGGACATGTGTCCGCTTCCAGTATTTTTCCACGTGGCGACAAATCATGCAGTCCGGAGACTGGGCACTCTGGAGGGGAAAGATGTGACAGGTTTCATTGGGTCGAAAACTCCTAAAGTCCCGAAGGCTAGAGTACATATCGACCGTTGATTCCAAAAGATGCACGTCGAGGGATCGTCGACTTCATGTAAAAGAACTCCGGGAGAAAGTGCAGGAGGAAAGTTTGAAACTTCTGAAGCCCAAAGAGCCAAAGTGATTCACAGTCATTGATTTGTGGGAGGAAACTCGTCGGCAGATCATGAACTATGGGTAAAATCGTTTCGGGAGGAGGCAAGAGAGGAAAGTTGATACTCCCGAAGCGCGGAGTCCCAAAGTGGATCTCGATCGTTGATTGTGAAAGAAGATGAGGACCGTTGATCCGATCCTGGCTGAAAGTTCCGAAGTCCTGAAGCTTTGAACAAGCATTTTTTCAACTAAGCGCAGGGTCATAGTCATGGTCATATGAAGATTGAGAGTTGAGGGAAGGAGGGATAAGGGTTGAATTGGTTGTCTTCAAGATAGAAAAGTGCTAAGGAAGGATTTAACCGCGGTTTCTAGTCGTGGTCACCTAGGAAGGTGGTTTGAAGGAAGTGCCTGTGCAGGATGAGATTTTGTGTCAGCCAAGGATAACAGAACACAGTTATTTTCAAAGAATGGGGATATGATATCCATGAACAAAAAAAAAGAAAGAGACATGTAGAATGGTTTGGCAATTTTGTTTATCGTATGCATAATTCTAACAAAATGGTCGCTTGCACATCTTGCAGAATTAAGGGGTTTAAACACCTCAACTCAAGATGCATATTGAGGAAATGGAAGAAGGCGAGGGAGCCTCTAGTCATGATAAGGATGTCGAAGGCTAGAATACTATAGTTGGTAATCCATAGACAGAGTGCAATGGACAGAAGGGAAAAGGAGAACAAGAAACGTTAATAGAAATAGTAAGAAGCCTGGAGATGGAAGTGTAGAGCTACAAAGTAGATAATGAGCGACTGATGAGAGAGAAAATTCAGATAAATGCTCGAGTGTTGCAGAGCTTAAATCAGTTGCAAAGATAAACGAAGAAGGGATCAAACTCAAGACAAGAGGAAGAAGGCAGGTTCCATGAAAGAAGGGATGATCGTGGAAGAGTTGGTTATTCCAGAAGTGCTAGCAGAGCTCATGGACACCACTCACCTCCTTACTCAGAAAGAAAGTTTTATGCATTGGATGATCCCGTAAGCAATCCAAACGTGTCTCTTGTCAGACACCAAAGAAGGAAACAAGAGGTAGATAGTTTGCAAGGAGAGTTGAGGAAGCTCAAGCCACCTTCCTTTGAGGGTGAAAGAGAAAGGGAAGATGATGTCGAAGCATGGTTGCTTGGGCTCAGGATATATTTTCAGTTGCATAACTATCTGTCCAACCTGGAATCCAAGATTGCCACCTACCATTTACACAAGAAATTTGCAATGTGGTGGGACCAACTGAAGCAAGTGGAACATGTTAATGAAAGTAGGATCACTTGGAAGCAGTTCAAGAAGTACTTCTAGAAGGAGTACCTCTCAGAGCATTTCTATGACAAGAAAATGCAGGAGTTCTTTGAACTCAGTTTGGGAAGCATGACTATGGCAGAATATGAGAAGAAGTTCTTGGGATTGTTAAAGTATGTTAGGTTCATTGGTGATGAGAAAGTGAAAATACAGAGATTTCTAAGTGGATTGCCATCCTTTTATAAGGAAAAGATCAAATATGAGGAACCCAAGACCTTGACTGAAGCCATCAGGAAGGCTAAATACATGTATGAGAAAGGCCAGGGAAGAGAATCCCTGCAGAAATCTTGGAAGGACAAGAAAAATGTGAAGTCCGATCAGAGGAGGAAAGGATTCAAACTTTCCTTCAATAGGAATGAGCCTAATAGAAATCATCAAGATCAGTATGCTAAGGGAGATTTCAAGAAGGAAGATTCCTTGGGAAAAAGGGGAATACCACCAATCCAATGTTTGGGATGCAAGGAAGATCACATGTACAAGGATTTACCACATAGAAATGACAAAGTGAATATTGTGCACAACATCCAAGAGGCTACAACAATCGAAGATATGGGAAGAATCGATGCAGCTTTAAATGATCAACAAGCAGAGTACCAGCGCAATATGATCGAAGTGGAAGGTAAGATCATAAATCGACTTGTTTCTATTTTGATTGATTCGGGAGCAAGTCATTGCTACATTGATCCTAAGATAGTGGATAGATTACATTTGGAGAAAAGTAAACTTGGAAAATCAAGTTTGGTTCAGTTAGCCACTGGGACCAAAGAAGAATCCATGATATGGTCAGAAGTTGTTCCTTAAGTCTTAATGGTGTAAATACTAGTATGGATCTAAATATCATAACATTGGGGTCTTATGATATTTTGATTGGAATGGATTGGTTGGACAAGCATCATGTTGTCTTAGATTGTCAAAACAAGACATTTACATGTCTTGATGGAAATGGAAAACATAGCACTGTGAAAGGAGTTCCAAGACCCATCTCTATGAGGGATATTTCATCCTTACAGCTAAAAAGATGTTTTAGGAAAGGATGTCAATTGTATGCAGCTAATGTGGAAGAGCCAGATAATACAAACGGGCCAAGCCTTGAAGATTTCTCGGTACTACGGGAATTTGAAGATGTATTCCAAGAAATACCCGGATTGCCACCGAGAAGGGAGATAGATTTCTCAATTGATTTAGTGCCAGGAGCTGCCCCGGTGTCAAAAACACCTTACAGAATGAGCACACTAGAGTTAAAAGAATTACAAATGCAGTTGGAGGAATTGTTGAAGAAAGGGTACATACGTCCAAGTGTTTCACCTTGGGGAGCACCAGTACTTTTTGTCAAAAATAAGGATGGAACCTTGAGGCTATGTATTGACTTTCGATAGCTGAACAAGTACACCATAAAGAACAAGTATCCTCTACCCCAAATTGATGACCTCTTTGATCAGCTAAGAGGAGCAAAGATATTCTCAAAGATTGACCCGAGGGCAGGGTACCATCGGGTAAGAATCAAGGAAGAAGGCATTCATAAGACAACTTTTAGGACCAGGTATGGGCATTATGAGTTTGTAGTGGTGCCATTTGGATTGACCAATGCACCAATTGTCTTCATGTGCTTAATGAACAACATATTTAGAAATTATTTGGATAAATTTGTCACAGTATTCCTAGATGATATACTTTTCTATTCTAAGTTTGAAGAGGAGCATGAACATCACTTAAGACTGGTATTGCAAGTACTGAGAGAAAATCAGTTGTATGCCAAGTTGAGTAAGTGTTATTTTTATCAAAAGAAGATCCATTACTTGGGACACATTATTTCAGATTAGGGCATAGCGGTAGATCCAGAGAAGATTGAAGCCATTAGAGGATGGCCAACACCCAGAAATGTGTCAGACGTCAAATCTTTTATGGGATTAGATGACTACTACAGAAGGTTCACAGTAGGGTTCTCTAAGATTGCTCATCCCATCACTTCTTTGCAAAAGAAGGGAACTAAATTTGAATGGACACTCAAGTGTGAAAATAATTTCAATCTATTGAAGGAATTACTTTCTAGTGCACCTGTGTTAAATATTGTTGACCCAAATGAAAGTTTTGTGGTATGTACAAACGCATGTAAGGAAGGACTTGGGGGAATCCTCACACAAAATGGACATGTCATTGGATATGAGTCCAGAAAGCTTAAGGAACATGAGAGGAACTATGCCACGCATGACTTGGAACTTGTTTCCATTGTTCACGCCTTAAGGATGTGGAGGCATTATCTCATGGGGAAGAAATTTGAATTAAGGACATACCACATTGGCCTAAAGTATCTTTTTGAACAGCYAACCTTGAATGTCAGGCAAACAAGATGGCTGGAATTTCTAAGTGAATATGACTTTGATATCAAGCATGTCAAGGGAAAGGAGAATAAATTTGTCGATGCACTTAGTAGAAGAGTGCATACCATGCATGCTACTGATGTCAGTGTGCATCAGTCAGACTTGAAGAGSAAAATTTTAGATGGTCTTGTTACATACCAACATTACCTACAGGTAAAAGAAAACTTACAGCAAGGAAATGTATAGCAGAAAATAAAGGAGTATGAGATAAAGGAAGACAGACTACTCATGCATAAAAATAGAATCTATGGTCCTAGTTCTAGAGAACTGCAGAATTTGGTATTGAAGGAAATGCATGATGTTCCTTATGTTGGACATCCCGGTTACCAAAAAACAATTACAGTAGTAAGAAGCCAGTTCTTTGTCTGGGAATGAAGAAGGATGTTGTTGATTACATCGCTCGATGTATGGAATGTCAGAAGGTGAAGGTTGAGCATAGGCACCCAACGGGTTTGTTGCAGCCATTGCCAATCCCAGAGAACAAATGGGAAGATATCACCATGGATTTCATCATAGGATTACCCAGAACGAATAAGAAACATGATTCAATCATGGTGGTGGTTGACAAATTAACAAAGGCTGCTCATTTTGTGCCTGTGAAGACAATGCATACAACATCTAATATTGCAGAAATTTTCATGAAGGAAATTGCTAGGTTGCATGGGATACCTAGGACAATTGTCTCGGACGAAGATACAAAGTTTACCTCCAATTTATGGAGGGGATTGTTTAAAGGATTTGGCACAAATCTAAAATTTATCACATCATATCATCCCCAGACAGATGGAAAAACAAAGAGATTCAATTGAATAATTGAAGACATGTTGAGAATGTATGTGATGGATAAGCCATCTAAGTGGGAATATTACTTACACCTGGTTGAGTTTTCATATAATAATGGGTATCAAGCTTCATTGAAAATGATCCCATTTGAATCCTTGTACAGTGGGAAATGCGATGCTCCAGTAAGTTGGGACAACCCAGTAGATAGAGTGGTACTTTGGCTGGAGTTGCTCAAGGAAATGGAAGACTAGGTGGTTAAGATCAAGCAGAATTTAAAGGCAGCTCGGGATAGACAGAAAGTTTATGCAGACAAGAACAAGACAGCTAGAGAATTTAAAGTAGGGGAGCATGTACTTTTGAAAGTGAAGCCCAAGAAAAGCTCATTGAAATTGGGTAGTTGTACAAAGCCAGCAGCCAGATTCTGTGGTCCATTTGAAATATTGGATAGAATAGGGTCAGTTGCATACATGTTTGCATTGCCTGCTTCCATGAATGTGCATAATGTATTTCATGTACCTTTACTAAAGAAATATGTACATGACCCTAACCATGTTATTGATTGGCATCTGATTCAAGTAGAGACGGAGGGAGACTTTCAGGTTCAACCAGTAGGGGTATTGGACAGAAAGGTAAAAATGCTCCGGAACCAAGTTATAGAGTTAGTAAAACTTTAGTGGACCTGCTACGGTCCTGAAGATTCTACCTGTGAGCATGAAGATGCCATGCGGGCAGAGTACCTGCAACTTTTTGAATAAATTTGAAATTTTGATCTCTATTTTGTATATGCACTGAGGACAGTGCCAAAATAAGGGGGAGGGTATGTAACTCCCCAGGTTTTGAACCCCCATTTTAAATAATGTATTGTTACAATGTTGAGAGGTCGGGATGCCCAAACAATTATTAAAAGACCAGTGTGCCCAAGACATGTAATGCTTTTATCATTATTAATAATAAATACATGGCTGGCTACTAGACGGACAAGGACTAGAGTTATAGGGGGCTATGATTCCACAAGACAGGGGGCTTGAGGGGATAAGTGTTTATTCCTATGTTACTTACCCTTTTTGCCTAAGGGAGGGGATTGGTTACGTGAGCTTCTTGGGGAAGGCCAGGAGGTTCTTGATTCCCCCCGAAGTTACTTAAACCCACTTCTGTTCTGATGGGGGGGTTTGACTGATGGCTTGTTCGTTGATTTCTTGTACATTCCTTCATTTCCATGCATGCACTTACCCATTCATTGATCCATCCTTTATTCACATCTTGGCTTGGGAAAGGGAACAAAATTTCTTAAGAATTAGCCATGAGATAGTTGGTTGTAATGGTCGTTGCTGCAATCCAGCCATGACCTGGGGCCTGCATGTCTGAGATGTGTTGGCCTGTGCCCTGTTTTGCTCACAACTGTGAGTCCCGAGAGTTCCATCATTGAGATTTTGGACCAATTGTGCTGGAGGCCCCAAAATAAAAGGAGAGGGACTTCCTGAGGGATTGCGTGGCAGAGAAAGGTGGAGGTTTGTTCTCTTGGGGCGGTACAGGTTGGGTAGAAGAGAGTTGGGTACTTGGATTGTTGTGGGTGTTGGGAAACCTGTGAGAGCTTGAGAGCTGACTGGTTTGGAAACCCAACTACACTCTGGAACCATCCTTGTGGATTCATAGCCCTGGCTCGGGGGTGACACTACTGTTGAGATTTGGAGCAATGGTGTCTACAGTTGGGTGGAAAATCCTTGGTTTGTAGCCAGTTGGTGTCATCTTCCATAAAGATAAGTTATCTCTATTATGGTATCATTTACATGTATATGAATGTTTTTTCGTTGTATATTTAATTATCGTTTAATTGAATCTTTAGACTATGCATGCTTGTTGACTACCGATGTGCATGTCGTTAAAGTCTTTTCTTTTATGCATCCTTAAATTTTAAAAAGGTATCATAAGAGAAAGAAGTCCAAGGGTGGGCTTGAAGGTAGCATGCCCTGGCTTGTGGGTGGTTGGGGATGTTACAGTTTTTTAGCCAAAAATGAATTTGATTGTGGAACATGGATGTCACAAGACCGTCACGGTTGGTGGAAGACTTGAAGCTTCCAAGTAGTTAACTCCCTAATTGTTCCTACACCTTGACATGATTAAAAAGATAATTTATTGAAGGTCCAT
>JASDQU010103067.1:120776-144763 GCA_032191745.1 Picea mariana | reverse complement strand
ATATCCTAAAGCAAAATTTTATTGATTAATGACAAAATCATGAATAATTTAAGAAAGGATTCAAAATTTTTACTTATGTTCTAACACTTTCAATAGCAGAAATTATAGAAATAACACTAAATGAATAGAAATAAAAAATTTATAACTATTCATAAGGCATGATAATAAAAACACAGGTCCAATTAATACTTACAATATAACTAAAGAAATCTGTGAATTTTATGATTCCTTTGTAATTGTAGCAATGGTGGTCGTACCAAGTTGTTACATTAATAGCACTAGATACATATTTGAAAGAAAAGGTTGTGAAAAAAATAAATATTACATAAGAACAAGGATAACATGAAATAAAATAATGAAATCACGAATCCATCAAGATTCGAGAAAATAGAATTTTTATTTAAAATCTATCTCTTGTCCAAGGCAAAATTCCCATCTTTACATCGAAGTTCCTTTCTTTTATACAAAAATGAATATAACCAAAAGTGGTTATCAAGAGCAATTTTTTAGCCTTAAATTTACAATCATAAAATCTCACTTTACAAAGATAGCATTGAATACATTCAACCTTGATAGTTCACCCAAAAAAATATCTTCTGACTTTGCCTCAATTGTTTTGGTGACTCATTGTATTAGCAATTGGATTAGAAGTCACCAATTTTCCTATATGCAATATCCAATTCAATATAATTTTCATATGAAGGGGAATTTGAGAACAAGTTTTTAATCTCCCACAATAAATAGAAATCATCTATGAGGATATCTACTATAGTTCATCCTTTTAAGACTTCAGTCATTCCTTGAAATTTATCCTCATTTTCTATATCTTTGAACACGTCTCTTTTGTAATATTCAAATGTTAAAATCTTTCCTTTATCATCCCACACAATAGGTAATCTCATTTTTACCAACTTTTCAGACTTATTGGTAAAAAAATCAATATTCTTTCTAACCATTTTGCATTTATTTTGTGCCTATTGCATCACATTCATTTTTATAAAAAAAAAATCTTTGTTTATATTACCATTGTTGTTCTGTCTTTTATTCCTCTATTCTTCAATGTTTCCTTTGAGTTGGAATCGAGAAATTTAATAATTCTTGTAGCCACTTGAGGTCTAGTTCCCAATTCTTGAAATGCTTGTTGTATAGCTCTGTATGGTTCATTAGCAAGAGAAACCTATTCTCCAATTATCTTGAAATAATTCTAGATTTTATTGATCTCAAAGATAATTTGATCCCAAATAAGATGTCTGTCTCCTAATAGATATGGCTTTCCAGTGAATTTATTATGTAATTGTTCCATTTCTCCCAACATCTTAGCTTTCAATTTTTGGTACTGCTCAATGATTTTGTCCTTGTCATTTAGTTGCTCTCTGAAAGCTCCGATCTCATCCTTTTGTGTAGAAACCGATTTCTTATGTTTCTCAATTTCAACCCCCTGTAAATTAAGTTTTGACAATGCTTTGGCTAGTTCTTCAGATGGATCTGTTGAATCTGAAGATTGTGAAGGAGGAATTCCTTTCTTTAGAACTTCAATTTGTTTTTCATACATTTCCATGTGATCTTTCATCTGCATTATTTGCCTCAAAAATTGATCTTTTTCTTGTTGCATTACTTGTAGCTTTGTGCATTTGTTGATGATGAAACATCGATGACAATTGCAAGTTTTGCTCTTGATAACTCTAATTCATGTTGTAATATTTGGCTTTTTCTTTCATGTTTGTTGATCCACATTCGTGATAAAATTTGTGTTTTCATTTAACTATCCATAAGATTATTTCCTTGTTTGTCTTTGTTTTTTCCCCCTTAGTCTTTTTCTCATTTACCAATTTTTTTCCAAATGTTACCCAAATTCAAACAATGCGGAGCGTGGGTAGAACAAGTATTGGACCCACTTGTCGATAGGTCTACAGGTCCAAAGTATGCAATTACGTGTCCTCTAAAATGTACTTTCCACTTTTGTGTTCTCCAATTCATACCTTTTTCACTTCTCAATACTTAACCACTTTTCATAAAAATATCGGATGTGGGGCCACTTATCATTCAATAACCTTTTCTCTAGTCTCTAGGTACGCAAGTCTGAAGTCCCGTATTCTCCAAAATGCACCCCCTACTTCTTCGATCCACAAAATTACTATCTCCCTTAGCCACATTTCTAGTTTTGGTGCAGACCTCCTTACTTTTCTCTRTGTTCGTGTCTGCAGGTCCATAGGTCCATAGCCCCACGTTCTACAATTTACACTTTTCATCCCTCGTACTACACTCTCATACCTAAAAAAWTTCATCTGCCACGACATCACATCACCACTTCCCATCACATTTATGGTCCCCACCACATCAGTTGCCACTTGTGTAAGCATAATACCATTATTAAATTCGTGAAACATTCATAAACCCTACAATAAATTAAAATATCATGCAAGTCGACAACATTAAAAACAAGATTTATGTTGCTTGAACTACTAGGACAATACGTGGTGAAATTAAGTAAAAACTAATATGCCAAGTTGTAAATATCGACAGTAGAGAAAGCTATTATCAAAGCCAAAAGCATAAAAAATGTCAAGTAAGAAAAATGAGTTGTATTGCAGAGACACACTAAACACACTTGGGTGTGAGGATCAAGAGTTTCAGTGGTCGAGGGCATACACTTAATACAAGAATATTTCTCCTACCAAGAAGAAAATTAATTTAATTTGGACTTCAGGTATAGCATTAGCAGGTTTCGTTCCAGAAGTTACAGACTTCAAAGAAGTTGTTCAATGGTGCGAAGATAAGTTCAACTATGAGAACAGAATAATTTAGTTGAAAGGACATCAACCTATTTATTTGGATCCTTCAACATTTTCTAGAATACTATGACTCCCTACATCTACCTTGTAGTTTAAAAATGAAGAGGCCTGTGAATTTATGAAACAATATAAGGGAGGCGAGAGGTTTCTAAGCAATTATTTAAAAGACCCAAATAGTAACCCCAATATTTTCAATATCGAGGAAACTTCACTAAAATACCCATACAAAGAGTTTGCATGGTTTTTTGCTCGTGTTCTTGGTTTGGAATCTATTTCATTTGTACCAAGAAATATTACACAAACTCTGCATTCTACTTTGCATGAGAAATCCCTTATAGATTAGGGCTACCTTATTTTGAGTGAAGTTTCTTTCCAACTGGGTAATTTGAAAAATCGAAAATTCTATGTCTTCTTACCTCATCTGTGCCATTGTTTATGGTCATGTATTTGAAGACTTGTCGAGGGCAAAGAATATTGATTTTAAGATGGAATCAGTTTATGCATGGTATTTGGCTTTGTATAGACACAAAGCTTAATATAAAATTTACCAAGTTCATAACAATTTCATTTCAAAGTTTAAAATTTTGATTTTTGGACCTAATACGTTAAGACTATCTCTTGAAGCAATCATATTTCTCTCTGGAAAAGTATTTTATGAAACTTTCGAAAAATTTATTGTTATCAGGTTGTTTGGTGGTGAAGAAAAGCCTTTTCTTCTCTCATTTTATGTATCAAATAGATTTTTTGTCAAGGAAATGTGCATATAGTATAAAACATGGGCCCATTTATTTTATGAGAGGCGGGGGGAGAATTCATACCCCTACCATGGAAAATTGGAGAATTCATTGTAAAGCACATAATCCACCTCGACGAACTCGCAGGTCATCGTGACCATCTACGATTAAAGGAAGCCAATTTTGTTAAGGGTTTTGACCCAGATGACAAATTCACTGCACATATGGAATTAATTGGTTATTCTTTGTATTTCACTAAAGTTGAACAATTTCAAGAAGGTGGCAAAGATAATTTAGATCTCCTTGAAATC
The DNA here is from genome assembly GCA_032191745.1 of Picea mariana. NCBI lineage: Eukaryota > Viridiplantae > Streptophyta > Pinopsida > Pinales > Pinaceae > Picea > Picea mariana. The sequence goes on along the minus strand of JASDQU010103067.1, from coordinate 140,926 downwards.
ACAAAGAGACCAAGTTTCACATAACATGGAAGAAACAATCAATACCAATGAAGGTTATCGACATCACGATGGGGAAGTGACAGACAAAAACCCTAATTCACCAACAACTTCCCATAAGAGTACTACAACAAGAAAAAAGAACAAAACCAATGGTATGGAGATGAGAAAAGCATCAGCTGCAGGGTCAGATGATGGTGGTGATAAGGACCCACTAAGGAAAAATCTTGAAAAATCCCATATTGCATATACTTTTATTAAAATAAAAATAAATACACCAACAACAGGGTTGAGCATACCTGAAACCTAGGCAAGTCTACGAGCAATGAATATTTACAAGCTCATTCAAGAACCAAGTTGGTTTGCACAAAGACAACTGGAAACCAGGGAAATTGTTGAAGCTCTAATTACCCAGGAATAAAAAATATTTGAGGAATAATCTGCTACTTTACACCACATGGCCTATAGTCGTGAATCCAAATAATTGTTACCGGAAAAAGTCAATACAAAAAATAAAAAGTCATCAGAAAGATGGAAATCATCAATTGATTTTGATGGGATTGCACCAACGAAAATCACACAATTCCATGGTGAAACTGAAGAATCTTTGAAGCAGTCTCTTGATACTATGGAACAGGAGAATTCAAAATTGAAACAAAAGATAAAATAATTAGAAGCGGCCTTAATGCCAGGACCTTTATTTCCAGAGCCCTTGAATACAATTCAACCCACACTTGTGTTAGAAAACATTCCAGAAAGCAGCAGTAAATGTAAAGGCTCCTCGAATTTATTACAAGTAACAAGAAAATATGTTGGGGATGCAATACATAAAAGAATCGATATAATTCAAGAAATTTGGGACCTTGCTTAAAGTATTTCCAGTTTTTCATCAAACATTAAAAATTTCAAGGAATATTTACAAAAAGACCTAGAGAATGATGAAGGATTTTACAGGGAAATTGTGAGTACATTCTCAACAAAAAATTTGAGCTTAAGTGAGGCTCACAGAAAAGAACATAAACTTCCTTCGACTTATCAGATGAAATAGGTCAATGAATGTTGGTTGAGAAGAATCAAAGATTTGAAATAAATGATAAATGAGATAGATGTTTTAAAAAATAAAAATAAAAAGTGATTTGTTCCTTAATCTTGTGGATCTTATGAAAGAACTTGATGGTCCCAATTTACTGATGAATACAATGCTCTTATCAAAGGAAACATTAATGGGGCAACTTAATGCATTAAAGGTAGCTTGGGAAAATGAATTTACCGAAACAATAGATTTTTCTGAAGAAGAAGTTGAAAAATGGTAGTATGGTATATCAATAGAAATGATGAAGTTGATGACACATTGCATTAATAAGGTATGGATATTAGATAATTTGGAAATGAATTATTTGAAACTAAAACTAGGCATGAGATCACCGTATCTCCTTTAAGGGAGTATATCGAGGAGTGGTTAAAGAAAGCATTGATAAAAAATATCGAGCCAAAAAATCAAGAAACAGTTGCAGCAATTATGCCACCTTAGCCACAACATGCACCTATAAAAGAGACGCCTCCAAGCAAGTAAAGGGTTACGATAAATTTCCATCACAATCAGTCAAGCAACAAATTTGTTCCTCCCTTTTAAGTCTATTTCTTCCACAATCATTTGTCATATTGCCTTTTATTTCTCAATATTATGTGAAAACCAGACTCATCCTTGATTGTTTTCCTCTTATCTTCTGGGTCTTTTCATTTTATGGTATGCGGGAGCCCCATCCCAATCCTCTTTGAAGGGAGAATGCAAATATTTTATTTAAAGACTTGTATTGTTTTTTGAGACTCCAAGAAAACTACTTGGTGTTATACCACAAATTGCCACACTACATTTGCATTTGTGAGATGGCCTAGTCCATTCCCTAGCTTGTAGACCTAAATCCCACTCTCCTTCATCAAAATCATCCAAAAAACAGCACTTTTGTTGCCATATGCTATTCACCCATGTGCAAATCACGTATATACACTATTTTCTAGTGTACAAACCACGTATACCAAAAAATAAATAAATATATTCCACATTTTCAGGTGGGGTTTTTGGTTTGGCCCGTTCCCAAACTTCCATTAGCCCTTACACAATGGAATATAACCATATCAACCTCTTTAGGATGGTATATAAGCACCTATTGGGGTATTGATGAGGAGAGACAACCTTGGTGCATGATTATGCTAACGATTTGCAAGCTCCCCTACTCCCTGAACCTCTAAGTATCATCCCCTAATTTGGAAACTTGTTTTTCCATCATTCCTTCCTCTCTCGTATATGACCCTATGGTGTGTTCCTATCCCTTCTGTGCCATTCGAGGAAGAACCACTCAGTTGAATTGATGCTTGAAGGGTCCAGTGGAGGAACCCAAGCAATTGTATTTGAGGCAGTGCCGACAGTTAGAGTCAGGTTGTAACTACCTGCTTATGTTGTTTCAATAAAAAATTTATATTTCACTCCATATTTCTGTAATTTTTTTTAATCTATTTATATATGTTAACTTGATTTACATATTTGGATTTGCACATTACATGTATAACTTGATTTCATAACTACATTGTTGCAATATAGACTTGATCTCCTTTTGCAGGTTGGTCCAGACAAAGATCAGGAGCAAGTCAAACGTGTGAGGTCTTCTATTCTCTTTTCCATTTAGATATTTTATTACAATTTTGTGTGTGGGAGGGTAGGTTTTGTCTTTTAAGTACAATTAGGCTCTGTTGTGACACATACCCAAGGTCATAGGGTAAAAAACACATAACATAATTGGCGACTCCACTGGGGATCGAACCAAGAATCTTTGGTTTCACAGACTTGGATCTAGCATCCCATAACACTTGGGATACTACATTATTGTATTCTCAAAGACTTTGATTTGAATCTTGAGATTCCAAATGTTTTGTCCATCATAATATTTTTGGTGTTTAATGAAATGATCATTTAGAGTTCTCTTTTATATGCGATCCATTTTTTCTTCTCTCTTTATCGTGGATGTTGTTTATTGTCTTGATGAATGTTGTGATGGGAATGTTAGCCTTCTATTTATCATACTCACTTGGTTTATGTATTCTATAACATATTGTATATATTTTCTTCAAAAGATACTTGGTCTCAATATCAAGTATTGTTTTGAATGTGAATGTTTGCTTTCAAAAAGTTTGGTCCTTCTCATGCTTTGTTATATTATGTTTATAATTTCATAAGAAAAAGAGGAGTACCACCTCTCTAAAAGTGAAGGGGGATTCATATCCTCGTGAGGTTGACCTTAAGACCATAAAATGATCTTTTAGATCAACAATTTTCTTTTGTCTTCTGCTTCTTGGTTGATTTCCATTTTGTCTCTGTCATTATCTGAGTTGATCATGTATCTTTTCTTTTATATGTATTTTCAAATTGTTGTGGAGTCGTTGTTATAGGTGACTATAACGGTTGAGTTGAAACTGGCTCTTGGACCTACAAAATTCTTTGTACATCCTCTCGACTATCTCGATTTTCCAACAACTCTAATTGTGGTTTTGACTGATGAATATAGGGAATTGAACCAAACTTTGTTCTTCTTATTGAAACGATGGAATCAGGATCATAGATCCACACTTCACCTAGTTGGAATCCCATGTCCTGAAGAAGATTCTTTGCATCCTGCAAGGCTACCCTGTTTTCGACAGTAAAAGGATCTACTTCCTTTTTAAATTTAAATCTTACCTTGTGCTTCTTTGATACAAAATGAATGTAATCATAATTAAGTCTTTGTCTTATGATTTCCAAAGTAAATATTCTAGGTTTCAGGAACCTAGGTAAAATAAAAGGTTGTACCTCAACACCATAAACTCTAACTTTCGTAAGATTTTCAAACAAGTACCAATCTCCAACCTTTTTATCAGGACTGAGCTATAATAGCTTTTTACATTCTAGAAATATTATAGGAGGAGCTTGATCATGAATGACTTCAAAGGTTATTGACATAAACTAATTGATGAATTTTGAAAACCCTACATTTTGAGCCTTCTTTCTAACTAAAGGAGTCCCGTGTATCACTCAACATGGGTTACCCATTTCATCTTTAGTCTTTAATTCAAGGTGTTGATACCTTACAACTTTAGAATATAGAAAAAGATGTACCAAATATGATTGTTATCTGAATTATATATTGGCTTCAAATTCAGATAGCTGAAAATGAATATTATTAGCCATAAATTTGCCATAATTGTACTTAATCAAGGGTTTTAATGTGGGTGGGGAGATGTAGGACATAAACCCTAGAATGTATTTATCCACATTTTTATCATCATCATTTCCCAAAATTGTAGACATCATAGCTATAATTTGCCTAGATGTTTCAAGAAACGTGTCATTCTTAAGATTCACATTTTCCTCGAGGAGATTAACAATTTAACATAAATAAGACTGTAAGAAAGAAATTTTGTCTTGAAAGCCCAGTCTTCTAAAACAATCAACAAGTATCTTTTCATTTAGTATCTCACTTTCAGGGTTTTGGGAAAGCTTAAACATTTCATAAATAGATTGGGGATTTATGACAAAAATAACTGACTTGTCTTTGAAAACAATAGACCTTTGAGATGGAATAAAATTAGAAGCACACCATCTTATAAACTCGAGAAAATTGTAAGTTTGGGGAACGATAAACTTGGAGAGATCAGACTGCCATGCATGATAGTAATCAATGAGATCTCTAAAATGTTGCATAACTAGCTCGTGTAATTCAAACAAGTAATAGGACAGTACATGATCAAAAACATCTTTATCTCTATCGTCTAGCTCTAATTCTTCAATAGAGAGGGGCCACTTAGTTTTATCAGATTTGAGGATTCCATTTTTAAATTAAAATGCTAAAGGACTAGGAGATTTTTTAATTACCCGAGATAAATTTACTCAAGAGAAAGTTTGGGATGAGTTGATGAATTACGTTGGTAATTGGGCACTGTTGGTGGCTTCAAATTTTTTTATATAAGAGATTAACTCCAAAATTTTACCTTTAACCTTTCGAAATTAACCCTGAATACATGATGAGATTACATTGGTGTGAAATAACTAATTAAATATATAAAATTCTAAATAAAAATAATCATTTCACCTTTTTGTCTGTTGACGTCATCGGACCATGTGTCAGTCTCTTGTTCGATTTGGGGGGGGTCCCGAGTGGTTTTGAAAACCATAGAAGAGGGGGGGGATGATCGTGCAGTTTCCACGTAGCTCAAGCGGAAACTATGGTATTTGTTTTCGAGACCCCCGCCCCCCCACTTTATTAAATGTTAAGCCCTAAATAGTGGCACACTACCCCTTAATTGGGGCATATTACACTAGTATTGTTATTTTATTTATGTCATCTTGGGTCCATTAGTTGTAATTGTACATCCCAGTCTCCTATATATACCAAGGAGACCTTTTCATTTGGAATCATCTTGTATTGGTGAATTTATGTGGTGTATGAGGAGGTTGCCCCCTCGAAGAGGATTGTTATCTGAAATTATCTCTTTGTCAAGACGTGTAGTACTTATTATAATGTTTTTATTATATTTGGATTTTTTTTCTTAACATTTGGTATCAGAGCTCAAGGTCTTGAGGTTTCACTTCTGCATCTGAGACACCTTGGAATTTTCGCTATAACTCTTTTTCTTGGATGTTTCAAAAGAAACGCCTTGGGGGATATTTAGTAGACAGATCAAGGTACTTGTGGTTAAAAGATCAACTTTTGGGGATTTATACTTTCAAAGATATATCATGTGGAAGATTTGGTTCCTGAATCATCTTGAATTCAGTCATCTCGAAAATTTCGCTATAATTTTTTTTTGTTATTATTAAGACCGTGAAACTTGGAGGATTTTCAGAGGAATTATCAAGGTATCTATGGTAAAAAAATTCATCTTTTGGGTCATCCTAATTTTGGAGATACACCATGTGTAAGATAGGGTAGCTGACTAGTCCTATTAACTAGTCTCAAACAGGTGTTCCAGGTAAAACAATGATATATTCTTCAATGAGTATCCAAATTAAGTGAGACTAGTTGCATTGGACATCAAACAGTCTGTAGTATTTATGGTGCAAGTTTCAGAATAAGATATCACATATTGTGCACTTTGCATGCTTTACAAGTACTCTCTCCTGGAAAGGCCAAAAATCAGAAAGATGTGGGGAAGTTACTATAAATTCCACTTGGCACATCCAATTTTGATCAGAACTATGGCATTGTAGAGAGGAAATATCAGAGAATTGAAGAATGAAATTTCATATCTAGAAGGGTTGAAATTTTAAAGATACAACAGAAGAAAGGTTGGCTAGCAGAATAACCTCCAAATCAGGGTTTAAAAGTGATACTTGGACAACATGCCACCAAAAAATGAATATTATACACCAAATAATCCTTCAGATAGTCCTACTTGGACTCTTGATGAAGGTGAAGAAATGCACAGGGACATAAATGATTTACAAAAGAAGGCAATAAAAAAATATGAACTACAAGGGATGATGGATTCAACTGAAGCTAAGCTGGAAGCAGTAATGGATACTAAGATGGATGGTTTAAAATGGGAGATCATGGAAGGATTGAAAATTTTGCTAATAGAGAGGCCACCTGAAAGTGATAATGTATCCCATGAAATTCATGATGAGGACACAAGGAAGATGAATCAAGACTGGAGAAACTCCAACTTTGGGTTGAAGACCAACCACTTTCCTTAGATAGATATGAGGAATTTTGATGGCAAGGATCCAATCACATGGATACTCCAAATGGAGCAGTTCTTTGATCTAGATGATGTGCCACACACACAAAAGGTACGAATTGTGTCTTTATATTTAGAACCCAATCACTTTGTGTGGTATCGATGGCTTTGTTCTCGCAAATCACTTGTCACTTGGACAATTTTCACGGAAGAAATGATAGCACACTATGAGGATACAAGGAGCAATACCTTCTTCAACCAGTTGATAAATCTCAAGCAAAAGGGTTCAGTTATGGAGCACATTGAGAACTTCCAAAGATTGAATATAAAGGTAACGAATATTCTAGATGAGCACATGATTGATGTATTCATAGGAACTTTAAAGGATAACATTCAACATGAGGTTCGTCTTTGGGAACTCAAATCATTGGAGAATGAGTTCAAGGTGGCGAGAAATGTTGAAAGTAAAAATCTAGCTATGGCTGCTAGAAGGACCACTCATAACATCTATCACGAGAATAATGTTCCTTCTTCTAAACCACCTCAACTTACAAGGTTGACACCTTAACAATTGGAGGAAAGAAAAGCAAAAGGTTTATGCTTTAATTGTGACAACAAGTACAATAAGGTACATAGGTGTGGTGAGAAGAAATTATTCTACATAGATTGTGAAGACGAAGAAGAACAAGAACAAGAACAAGAACCATCTCAAGATGAAAATGTAGAAGAGATTTCTTCTAAAGAGTTGACTCACACCATATCATGTAATGCATTGGTTGGAATTAGCACTCCTCAAATCCTCAAGATCGAAGGATATATCAAAAAGAAAAAGTTAATAGTCCTAATTGATTATGGTAGTACTCATAATTTTATTCACTACAAATTAGCCAAAGCTCTCAATTACTTTATATATCCAACGCCAGATTTTCGAGTAATGATTGCAAATGGAGGAACTATCAATTGCTCAAGAAAATGCCATAATATCAATCTTACTATGGGGGAATATGTAATGAATAGTCGAATGATTACTATACCCATGGGTGGTGTTGATGTTGTATTAGGAGTCCAATGGTTACAATCATTGGGAACAATGTCTTTTAATTTTCAAGAAATTTTCATAAAATTTTCATTGGAAGGAAAGGAAATTGAGTTAAGATGTATCACAGGGAAACCCATTAAGGTGATAAGCTAATGGCATGACAAAATTATTGAAAAAGGGGCATTAGGTTGTAATTGTACAACTATTCTCATTAGATGTTCAAACATCTAAGCCATATATTCCCCTAGATCTCCAAGGGATTAGTGATAAGCATTCCAAAGTATTTGGAGATATTCCTAGAGGTCTTCCACCCACTTGCTATCATGATCATGCTATTCACATAATTCCTGGGAGTGTTCCTCCTAACATCAGGCCTTACAGATACCCTTATGCCCAGAAGAGTGAAATTGAGCGTATGGTTGAAGAAATGTTAGAGGTTGACATTATTAGATCTAGACAAAGTTCTTACTCTGCACCTATGGTAATGGTACTCAAGAAAGAGGGTTCATGGCGTATGTGTCCATATTATAGAGAGCTCAACAAGATCACTATTAAAGATAATTTCCCCATTCCCATCATTGATGAATTATTAGATGAACTACATGGAGCAATCTACTTCAAAAAGTTGGATCTTCGTTCAAGGTATCATCATATTAGAATGAAGGAAGCAGATATCCCAAAAACAACATTCAGAACTCATGAAGGCCATTATGAATATTTGGTCATGTCGTTTGGCCTTACGAATGCACCTTCCACATTCCAAGGGTTGATGAAATCCATTTTCAATCCCTTCCTTTGAAAATTTGTGTTAGTATTTTTTGATGATATACTAATCTATAGCAAGTCTTGGGAGGATCATGTTCGACATGTTGACAGGGTGATACAACTACTAAAGGAGCAACAACTGTATGCCAAACCATCCAAATGTTTCTTTGGGGTGAAGGAAGTATATTATTTGGGTTATATTGTATCTCATGAAGGTGTCAAGGTAGACCCTAACAATATTAACGCCATGATGGACTAGCTGATTCCCAAGACATTGAAGAATCTTAGAGGATTTTTGGGTTTAACAGGTTACTACAGCAAGTTTGTTCAAAACTATGGAAGAATAGCAACACCTTTAACATCATTAACTAAGAAGGATGCATTTTCATGGACTCCAGAGACAACTCAATATTTTGAACAACTCAAAGAGGTGATGTGCAAATCTCTTGTCTTGACCACACCGGACTTCACAAAAACCTTTATTGTAGAATGTGATGCCTCAAAAAATGACATTGGTGTTGTTCTAATGCAATAAGGAAGGCCCCTTGGTTTTGAAAGTCATCCACTCAAGAGAAAGGACTTACATAAACCCATTTATGAGAAGAAAATGGTGGAAATACTACATGCCTTGAAGCAATGGCACCCTTACCTAATATGTAGGCACTTCAAGGTCAAAACATATCATGACAGTCTTAAATATTTCTTGAAACAAAGACTATCTTCAAAAGAACAACAAAAATGGGTGACCAAGATGTTGGGTTATGAATTTGAAATCTACAAAAAAGGGAAGCAAAATGTTGTGGCAGATGCACTATCAAGAAAGGATGAATATGTTGAGGCCTTTCTCTATGTTATCTCTACCATCCAACCTAATTGGATAACATAAGCAAGGGATGAATGGAAGAATGATGAAAAAGTGTGGACCCCCATATTCACTATGGTACAAATATCCCTTATATTTATGTAAGAACTCACTTCAAACAAAAGGTACTTTTGGAATTGCACGCCTCTTTGGTAAGAGGGCACTCATGATTTTTTAAAACCTATCACAAGGTCAAGAAGGAATTTTTTTGGGATGGCCTTAAAACTGATGTTTAAAGGTTTCTGGCAGAATGTTTGGCTTGCCAACAAAATATGGTGGAAACAATTAAGACCCCAGGTCTTTTACAACCATTAGTCATCCCAAGTCAGTGTTGGGAGGAGGTTTCCATGGATTTCTTCACATAGTTACCGAAGTCTGAAGGAAAGAGTGTCATCATAGTGATTGTTGATAGACTTACCAACACACACATTTGTGCACTCTCTCATCCTTTAAAAGCCAGTACAGTTACCACCGCATTCATGGAGACAGTTCAAAAGCTACATGGAATCCCAAAGATTATTGTAAGTGACAAAGATCCCATATTCATTGGATATTTTTGGATAGAATTATTTTCTTGTTTGGGTACTCAATTGGCTCATAGCTCATCTTATCATCCTCAATCTGATGGACAAACTGAGATAGTTAACAAATGTCTAGAAGGCTACCTTCGTTGCTTTATCTCTAATAAACAAACACAATGGTTCAAGTGGTTACCCTTCGCAGAATGGTGGTATAACACTTCCTTTCATACTGCAACAAAAATGACACCATTTATGGCACTCTATGGATATCACCCACCATCCATCACTTCTTCTCTAAAAGAAAAATCTAAGGTTCAAGCAGTGGAAAATAATATCAAGCATCAACAACAAGTTCTCCAACTCTTAAAGGAAAACCTGACCATGGCACAAAATCACATGAAACAACAAGCAGATCAACATCGTAGTGAAAGAAGTTTTGAAGTAGGGGATTGGGTATTTTTAAGACTACAACCATACAAACAGATGTCCTTCAAGCAAGCTAAGAAGGATAATAAATTATCACCGAAGTATTATGGCCCTTATAAGGTGTTGCAAAAGATTGGTACTATNACATGAAACAACAAGCAGATCAACATCGTAGTGAAAGAAGTTTTGAAGTAGGGGATTGGGTATTTTTAAGACTACAACCATACAAACAGATGTCCTTCAAGCAAGCTAAGAAGGATAATAAATTATCACCTAAGTATCATGGCCCTTATAAGGTGTTGCAAAAGATTGGTACTATGGCTTACAAATTGGAGTTTCTTGCATCTTCACGAGTACACCCAGTTTTCCATGTTTCATGCTTAAAGAAGGTTATAAGTGACAAGGTTCCAGTTCAAACTATATTTCCAGAACTTGACGAGGAAGGAAAAATCATATTGGAGCTTGAAACTATCACCGACATAAGAATTCGCTAGTTGAGGAATAGATCCATTTCAAAGTATCTCATTAAGTGGAAGAAACTACCTATTGAAGATTCCACTTGGGAATATGAGTCTTTTATACAAAAGCATCCAGAATTACTAAAGCGTTGTGGACAACACTAATCCAAAGGGGAAGGGCATGTTAAGCCCTAAATAGTGGCACATTACCCCTTAATTGGGGCATATTACACTAGTATTGTTGTTTTATTTATGTCGTCTTGGGTCCATTAGTTGTAACTGTACATCCCAGTCTCCTATATATACCAAGGAGACCGTTTCATTTGAAATCATCTTGTATTGGTGAATCTATGTGGTGTATGAGGAGGTTGCCCCCTTGAAGAGGCTTATTATCTAAATTTATCTCTTTGTCAAGACGTGTCGTATTTATTATAATGTTTTTATTCTATTTAGATATTTGTTTCCTAACATTTGGTATCAGAGCTCAAGGTCTTGGGGTTTCACTTCTGCATATGAGACACCTTGGAATTTTCGCTATAACTCGTTTTCTTGTATGTTTCAGAAGGAACTACTTGGGGGATATTTAGTAGATGGATCAAGGTACTTGTGGTTAAAATCTCAAGTATTGGGGATTTATACTTTCAGAGATATATCATGTGGAAGATTGGGTTCCTGAATTCATTCATCTCGAAATTTTCGCTATAAATTTTTTATGTGATTATTAAGACCGTGAAACTTGGAGGATTTTCAGAGGAATTATGAAGGTATTTGTGGTAAAAAAATTCATCTTTTGGGTCATCCTAATTTTGGAGATACACCCTGTGTAAGATAGGGTAGTTGACTAGTCCTATTAACTAGTCTCAAACAGGTGTTCCGGGTAAAACAATGATATATTCTTCAATGAGTATCCAAATTAAGTGAGACAGTTGCATTGGACATCAGACATTCTGTAGTATTTCTGGTGCAAGTTTCAGAATAAGATATCACATATTGTGCACTTCACACGCTTTACGAGTACTCTCTCTTGGAAAGGCCAAAAATCAACAAGGTGTGGGGAAGTTACTATATATTCCACTTGGCACATCCAATTTTGATCAGAACTATGGCATTGCAGAGAGGAAATATTAGAGAACTAAATAACGAAATTTTAGACCCAGAAGGATTGAAATTTTAAAGATACAACAGAAAAAAGGTCGGCTAGCAGAATAACCTCCAAATCAGGGTTTAAAAGTGATACTTGGCCAACATGCCACCAAAAAAGAGATCTTATACACCAAATAATCCTTCAGATAGTCCTACTTGGACTCTTGATGAAGGTGAAGAAAGGCGTAGGGGCATAAATGATTTACAAAAGAAGGCAGTAACAAAATATGTACTACAAGGGATGATGGATTCAACTGAAGCTAAGCTGGAAGCAGTAATGGATACTAAGATGGATGGTTTAAAATGGGAGATCATGGAAGGGTTGAAAAAATTTCTAATAGACAGGCCACCTGAAAGTGACAATGTATCCCATGAAATTCATGATGAGGACACAAGGAAGATGAATCAAGACTGGAGAAACTCCAACTTTGGGTTGAAGACCAACCACTTTCCTAAGATAGATATGAGGAAGTTTGATGGCAAGGATCCAAACACATGGATACTCCAGATGGAGCAGTTCTTTGATGTAGATGATGTACCACACACACAAAAGGTGCGAATTGTGTCTTTGTATTTAGAACCCAATCACTTTGTGTGGTATCGAAGGCTTTGTTATCACAAATCACTTGTCACTTGGACAATTTTCATGGAAGAAATGATAGCACACTATGAGGATACAAGGAGCAATACCTTCTTCAACCAATTGATAAATATCAAGCAAAAGGGTTCAGTTGTGGAGCACATTGAGAACTTCCAAAGATTGAATATAAAGGTAACGAATATTCTAGATGAGCACATGATTGATGTATTCATAGGAACTTTAAAGGATAACATTCAACATGAGGTTAGCCTTTGGGAAATCAAATCATTGGAGAAGGAGTTCAAGGTGGCGAGAAATATTGAAAGTAAAAATCTGGCTATGGCTACTAGAAAAAACACTCATAACATCTATCGAGAGAATAATGTTCCTTCTTCTAAACCACCTCAACTTACAAGGTTGACACCTTAACAATTGGAGGAAAGAACAACAAAAGGTTTATGCTTTAATTGTGACAACAAGTACAATAAGGGACATRGGTGTGGTGAGAAGAAATTATTCTACATAGATTGTGAAGAGGAAGAAGAAGAAGAASAAGAACAAGAACCATCTCAAGATGGAAACGTAGAAGATATTWCTTCTAAAGAGTTGACTCACACCATATCATGTAATGCATTGGCTGGAATTAGCACTCCTCAAATCCTCAAGATYGAAGGATATATCAAAAAGAAAAAGGTAATAGTCCTAATTGATTTTGGTAGTACTCGTAATTTCATTCACTATAAATTAGTCAAAGCTCTCAATTACTTTATATATCCAGCGCCAGAGTTTCGAGTAATGATTACAAATGGAGGAACTATCAATTGCTCAAGAAAATTCCATAAGATCAATCTTACTATGGGGTAATATGTAATGAATAGTCCAATGATTACTATACCCATGGGTGGTGTTAATGTCATACTAGGAGTCTAATGGTTACAATCATTGGGAACAATGTCTTTTAATTTTCATGAAATTTTCATTGGAAGGAAAGGAAATTGAGTTAAGAGGTATCACAGGGAAACCCATTAAGGTGATAAGCTCTAATGGCATGACAAAATTATTGAAAAAGGGGCATCACATTGTAATTGTACAGTTATTCTCATTAGATGTTCAAACTTCTAAGCCATCTATTCCCCTAGATCTCCAAGGGATTATTGATAAGCATTCCAAAGTATTTGGAGATATTCCTAGAGGTCTTCCACCCACTTGTGATCATGATCATGCTATTCACATAATTCTTGGGAGTGTTCCTCCTATCATCCGGCCTTACAGATACCCTTATGCCCAGAAGAGTGAAATTGAGCGTATGGTTGAAGAAATGTTAGACGCTGACATTATTAGACCTAGCCAAAGTTCTTACTCTGCACCTATGGTAATGGTACTCAAGAAAGAGGGCTCATGGAATATGTGTCCATATTATAGAGAGCTCAACAAGATCACTATTAAAGATAAGTATCCCATTCCCATCATTAATGAATTATTATATGAACTACATGGAGCAATCTACTTCACAAAGTTGGATCTCTGTTCAAGGTATCATCATATTAGAATGAAGGAAGCAGATATCCCAAAAACAACATTTAGAACTCATGAAGGCCATTATGAATATTTGGTCATGCCTTTTGGCCTTACGAATGCACCTTCCACATTCCAAGGGTTGATGAAATCCATTTTCAATTCCTTCCTTTGAAAATTTGTGTTAGTATTTTTTTATGATATACTAATCTATAGCAAGTATTGGGAGGATCATGTTCGACATGTTGACAGGGTGCTACAACTACTAAAGGAGCAACAACTATATGCCAAACCATCCAAATGTTTCATTGGGGTGAAGGAAGTAGAGTATTTGGGTTATATTGTATCTCATTAAGGTGTCAAGGTAGACCCTAACAAGATTAAGGCCATGATGGACTAGCCAATTCCAAAAACATGGAAGAATCTTAGAGGATTTTTGGGTTTAACAGGTTACTACCGCAAGTTTGTTCAAAACTATGGAAGAATAGCAACACCTTTAACATCATTAACTAAGAAGGATGAATTTTCATGGATTCCAAAGGCAACTCAAGCTTTTGAACAACTCAAAGAGGCGATGTGCAAAGCTCTTGTCTTGACCACACCAGACTTCACAAAAACCTTTATTGTAGAATGTGATGCCTCAAGAAATGACATTGGTGTTGTTCTAATGCAATAAGGAAGGCCCCTTTGTTTTGAAAGTCATCCACTCAAGGGAAAGGACTTACATAAACCCATTTATGAGATGAAAATGGTGGAAATACTACATGCCTTGAAGCAATGGTGCCCTTACCTAATATGTAGGCACTTTAAGATCAAAACATATCATGACAATCTTAAATACTTCTTGAAACAAAGACAATCTTCAGAAGAACAACAAAAATGGGTGACCAGGATGTTGGGTTATGAATTTGAAATCTACAAAAAAAGGGAAGCAAAATGTTGTGGCAGATGCACTATCAAGAAAGGATGAATATGTTGAGGCCTTTCTCTATGCTATCTCTATCATCCAACTTGATTGGATAACATAAGCAAGGGATGAATGTAAGAATGACGAAAAAGTGTGGACCCCCATTCAAAAGTTGCAGCAGGATTCCAGTGCATCAGATACATTTACATGGAAAAATGATTCACTATGGTACAAATATCGCTTATATTTATGTAAGAACTCCCACTCAAACAAAAGGTACTTTTGGAATTGCACACCTCTTCAGTAGGAGGCCACTCATGATTTTTTAAAACCTATCACAAGGTCAAGAAGGACTTTTTTTGGGATGGCCTTAAAACTGATGTTCAAAGGTTTGTGGCAGAATGTTTGGTTTGCCAACAAAATAAGGTGGAAACAATTAAGACCCCAGGTCTTTTACAACCATTAGTCATCCCAAGTCAACGTTGGGAGGAGGTTTCCATGGATTTCTTCACATGGTTACCGAAGTCTGCAGAAAAGAGTGTCATCATAGTGATTGCTTATAGACTTACCAATGCACACATTTGTGCACTCTCTCAACCTTTCAAAGCCAATACAGTTACCACCGCATTCATGGAGACAATTCAAAAGCTACATGGAAGCCCAAATATTATTGTAAGTGACAAAGATCCCATATTCACTGGATATTTTTGGATAGAATTATTTTCTTGTTTGAGTACTCAATTGGCTCATAGCTCATCGTATCATCCTTAATATGATGGACAAATTGAGATAGTTAACAAATGTCTGGAAGGCTACCTTCGTTGCTTTATCTCTAATGAACAAACACAATGGTTCAAGTGGTTACCCTTCGCAGAATGGTGGTATAACACTTCCTTTCATACTACAACAAAAATGACACCATTTATGGCATTCTATGGATATCACCCACCATCCATCACTTCTTCTCTAAAAGAAAAATCTAAGGTTCAAGCAATGGAAAATCATATCGAGCATCAACAACAAGTTCTCCAACTCTTAAAGGACAATCTGACCATGGCACAAAATCACATGAAACAACTGTGGGGTATGTGTTATATTCTTTGCATGTGTGTGTGTGGGCGCGTCAGATTCGACAACTGCGCCTGACGATCCCTCGTAGTAGTGCTATTTGTGTCATGTGTGTCGGGCGCTTCCTAGGGGGGTCCCATGGGGGGCCAGGTATGGCCCCCCTTGGTTATGCGCAGTGTTCAGCACCAGGGGGTAACCTGGGTCAGTGCCCCGAAATTTTTTTGGGGGCGGTTTTTGCTATTTTTAGCGGTTTTCTAAATTAATCTCGTATTAAGGGATTAGGGTTTTTGTATCTACGGAATACCTAAAAACATTGTATATATTGTATAGTGAATGGTGAAATTCGATATAATGAAATAAGAAAGGTTTTCCCGGTTGAGGGTTTCTGGTATAAATCTCTATGTACTGTGTGAATGAGGCATTGATTAATTTTTGTTTTGCTTCAGAATCTATATTGGCGGCTAGTGATGGGCGAATCGGGAACGTGGGTTTTGTCCATGCTTACTCCCTCCAGCTATTGAACTTTCGACAACTCGGTTTTAGTTGTTCAACAGGGCGATTATTGGCTCGTTGCGTTTCAACAGTTAGGGCATCATTTAATGAAAATTGCTGAATTTAGAAGTGGTCGACCACTTGGTCTGTAAACATTATAAATACAACCGAGGTGTTCAGATGATTGTTAAGCATTAGAAGCATTAGTGTGATAGATAGAAACATGATTTTACTCTGTTTTGCTATTTTACATTGCCATATTATATAAGAACTGCATTTTTGAGTTTTTATGGTGAATTCATCTTGCTGAGTTCGTGGTGTGCTCTTAGAAAGTGACCACGACTTGTTGGGGGGCCCACCAACAGTCTGGTAACTGTTCTTTAGTTTGTTTATGCATTTTATAGTTTAGTTGTTCTCTTTATTTCCTGTACATCCATTTTCACTGTGTTAATTAGTTTGTTGTTATAGTTTAATTGTTTTGATTGTCTTTTGCAGGTTAGTATGACGGATTGTGTTAGCATGTGTTGATCTTGTAGTTAGGAACGGATTTGCAAATCCCTAGACTAATCCCATGTGCAATTAGATATTAGATTATGTCTTTATTTATGATTTTAGAATCAAATTTAAAACAGAGTTTTAATTTGAGTTTTCTTCGACAAGGATTTGATGGATGGATAGAGTTAATTTCAGTTTTTAATGATAGATTGCTTATTTCAGTTTTATATAGATCTTGCTTACTTAGTTGTTGGCTAACACATTTGGTAGTTTACTTTTTTTAATGTCATGTCTTAATTTATGTTCTTAAGCATTTTCTTATTGCAGTTTGAATTGTTAGAATAGATATAGCATAGTTTCATTTATGTAATTTCTTTCCTAGAGTTAAATTGCAATTGTATTTCTTAGTTAATGATTGAGTTTAAGTATGAATTTTGCTTACATAGTGTAGAAGTACAATGATGATCTCGTTATATTTTTTATGGTCAATAAATGAATATGCAGGGTAATTGACGATTGTTTTTGTCATGGCTAAATTCTCATTGGATTGTTTAATCCATACATTTCACTTTGCTATTGAGATTAGTGTTGAGCTTATATCGCTTGAATTATCCTTTGTTGTCAAGTGCCATCGAGATATCATACAACACCAGAGACATTCACACAACCACCAACATTATATTTGAATTGTCATAGGTTAAAAGATAGTTTCCTGTTTTCATAGATCAGTAAAGATAGTTTCATGCTTTTGTAGATCATAAGAGATAGTTTCTTGCTTTCATAGTTTAGAAGATAGTTTTATTGTTGTTGTAGGATAGATAGTCTTTTGCTTTGATAGATTAAAGAGTAGTTTGCTTATCATAGATTAAGAATTAGTTGGTAGTTCTTCTTGCTTTCAATTAAATAGATTTCCTTTCATGAATTAGAAATAGTTTTGAAGTTTTGAATTAAGAATATAGTCCACTTGCCTCTTAGGCTAGATAGTTGTTCAATGAGAAGTTTTAATTTGATTACTTGCAGTAGAATTTATCTTAGAGTAGTTAGTTGTATATTTGCTTTAATAGGTTAGCTAGTTGTTTTGCTTACTTGTTTATTTGCTTTAATAGGTTAGTTAGTTGTCTTTGCTTACTTGTTTGCTTGATTTAGTAGAATAGTTGCTTGCTTGTTTATTTACTTGCTTTATAGGGTAGTTGCTCATTGAATGTAGGTTGGCAAGTTAAAATAGTTTGCTTTGGTTATTTACTTATTGTTATGCTTAATCGTTGCTTTTTCTTATTGTTATGAACTAGTTTTCTTTACATAGGGTTTTTACTTGTCTTCTTAGAACTATCCATCGACCCTTGGCCCAAAAGTACTTAGGTTACATAATTTCAATTTGCTTAGCATGGTTTGCTCATTAGATAGGTTTGCTTGAATAGATTATCCCTTAGATAGCTACCTTCCTTAGTTAGATTATACTACTACCATCCCTTCTACCTTTGGCATATATTTTGCTACAACTCTAAGTTTACTTACCCCGGGTTGGCAATTTAATTGAGGGTTTTTAGTGTGTTTTTAGTGCATATATAACACCCATCATTTTTGGCGTCGTTGTTGGGGAGTTGTCTCAAGGTAAGAAGTAGTTATGAAATAGATCATTCCTAAACCTTAGCATTAGATTGGTGGTGGGGGAACTTTAAGACGAGAGGTAAGAACCTGCGCATCTACTATTGCAGGCTCCCCCAAACCCAATGGTAGTTTTTCTTTTTGTTTTTGTTTACTTTCTTGAATAGACCTAGAGACCAAATGGTAGCTTTTTCTTTTGTTTTTGCTTTCTTTCATGAATAGACCTAGAGACCCAAAAGGTAGGTACATTAAATCTAAATCAGACCTTTCAACCAAGGTTCTTTCTGACCTTTTTGGGGGAAGGGACGTTCCACTTATAAAATCTACAGACTGATACCAAAAAACAGGAGCTAGCTCAAGTCAAAGAGCTAAAATAGTCTATGAAGAGACTAACACAGGGAGAACTATAGAACAAGAAATTGAAGCATCAATCATATTAGGACATGAGGCAAGACCACTTGAGCCTTCCGTAGAACCAAACAATACAACCTTTGCTTTTACACCACCACCAGGAGATCCTAATTTTGAAGATATCATAGACCCTAAACAAGTGAATCTTTTGTTTGGTAGTTCATCCAATGCGATTATCTCTCAAACTGACACAGAAACTTTGGCACCAATAGTCTCAACCAACTCGAGTAGAGTCCCAGACATCCAATCCGTAGGAAGACCTTTCCATCAAAGGGAAACCTTGTTCTCTTCAAAGGTAAAACCACCTCGGTACTCTCTTTTTGGAAACCAAGCCAATATGGATGATCAAGAGGACCATAACAATGTAAGACACAGGGAGGAACAAGAAACTGGAAACCAAACCGAAAATACCTTCGGGTTTTCGATTTTGGACACCACTCCAAATGTCAACATGAAGAATATTCCTCTCTCAGCACTGCCTACCTTTTACAGTAAAAACAGTGAAGATCCAGAAACCTTCCTATTTGAATTTGACATCTTGTGTAGGAGCTACAACTACATACAAGATGCCCAAAAACTAAAACTCTTTTCTGCCACCCTCAAAGACTCTGCACTAAGATGGTTCATGGGGTTGGGAGAATCTAGTATTAGGTCTTCGGAAGCCATGAAAGATATATTTCTTGAGAAGTACCAAGACTATTGCAAGACCAAAGAGTCTCATAATGGCATATTTAAAATCCAACAATTAGGAGGCGAGACCCTTGCAGATTATATGGAAAGATTTGGTTATATCTCCAATAAGTCAAAATACCATGACCTCCCAGAGGATGCAATTAGGGCTCTTTTCCTTAACGGAATTTCAGAAGAATATATAGAGATGCTTAACTTGGTGGAATCAAGTGACATATCCCATAAACCATTTGTTGAAATATGTGAAATGTGTAAAAATTACTCAAGGAGTAGAGCCAAAACAGGAAACAATGTTCGAGACCCTTACAACATAAACTTAAAACCAATTAGTTTAGGTGGTATCACAAGAGCAGAGATAGGGAAGATTTTAGAGAACTTCAAGACAGATATCTTAAGCACAATAGGTTCCCAGATGGACACCCTAAAAATAAAAAAGAAACTTGAGGAGGAGAATGCAAGAATGAGCAT
>JASDQU010103067.1:94619-106336 GCA_032191745.1 Picea mariana | reverse complement strand
GTTCAGGAGAGGCAGAGACCTTCAATAGTCATCCAGGAAGAAGAAGAAGAAAAAACCACCAAACAACCCACGAATGACACTAGGTGGGAAGATGTTATTATCCTGAAAAATCAAGAACCCAAGCTTCCCCAAAATGAACCTTCACAAATTGCGAAGGTCCCTCCTTATCCAGACTTATTGGTAATCGAGAAACCTACCACCCGATCGGAATCTGACATTTTGAATGAACTGAAAAATATGTGTGTCAAGATTCCTCTGCTTCAAGCCATTAAAGACATTCCAATCTACAATAAGGTAGTCAAATAATTGTGTATCAAGAAGCCAGGTAGGAAGCAAAAGGACCCCCCTACAATACACTTGGTAGGAGGACTTTCTGAGTACATATCAGAGCAGCCAAAACTAGCAAAGTATGGGAACCCATGAAACCCCGTAGTGACTATAACTATTAATGAGGTCCCCATTGGAAACACTCTCATAGACATAGGGGCAGCCATCAATGTTATGACTACTACTACCTTGGAACAATTACAGTTACAACCTCTTCTTCGACCTACCCCAACCATTTTGGAATTAGCATATAAAACCAGGGTTACACCTGAAGGAATTTTAGATGATGTCATGGTTACTTTAGCCTCATGGGAGTACCCCATAGATTTTCTTGTCATTCACTCAAAGGATCCTGCCAAAGGCCATCCCACCATTTTGGGAAGACCTTGGCTAGCCACAACCAATGCATTTATTGGCTGTAGAGAAGGAGAAATGACCATCTTGAATGGTCTCTCTATCCAGAAGCTCACCATTTACCCTCCATCTCAACCTATTATGGATAATCTATGGTGGATTGAATGTCCATACGAGAACGAGGACTGGGAAGAACCCGTATTGCCAAGTGACCATGCATGGGCACTTCAGGAGCACACAACAAAAAATGTGCTAAACCAGTTAATTTATGCTATCACATGTGTCGATTTTCCACAGTCAATCCCCTAATTTGAGTACATGTTTGGGGAAGAATTTAAAGAACAATTAGACCCATCCATTTTGTCTTCGACATCTTTTATTTTTGAGATAGATGAGTCTGCCATGTCTTATACTATGCCCTACGAGATTAGTCTAGGAATTTTTTTACATATAAACTCCGGGCTAGATGCAGACCAACATAAACAATTAGTAGATATCCTTAAAGAACAATCGGGAGCATTTGCCTGGGAATACACTGACATGAAGGGTATACACCCCGACACATGCATCCATCACATATATACCCAGGGGGAAGTAACACCTGTTAGGAAACCCCAAAGAAGGATGAACCCAACACTTAAAGATATAGTCAAGGAGGAGATCCAAAAGTTGTTAAATGTTGGATTCATTTATCTCATCTCTGATAGTTAGTGGGTATCCCCGCTTGTAGTGGTTCCAAAGAAAGTGACCAGAAAATGGATAATTTGTGTTGATTTCAGGGAACTCAACAAAGCCACTCTGAAAGACTACTTTCCTCTCCCTTTCATTGACCAAGTTATAGATACCTTCTCTAGAAAGAAGTATTTTTCCTTTCTAGATGGGTACAACGGGTACAATCATATTCTTATAGCACCCGAGGACCAGGATAAGACTACCTTTACTTGTCCTTGGGGCACCTATGCCTATAGGGTCTTACCATTTGGATTGTGTAATGCTCCTGCCACATTTCAACGAGCAGTATTAGGGATATTTGTCGATCTTATTCATGATTGTGTGGAGGTCTACATGGATGTCTTCACAGTCTATGGCAACACCTACCAAGAAGCCTTAGACAACTTAGAAAAAGTCCTCATCAGATGCCAGGAAATGAACCTGTCTCTAAGCCATGAAAAGTGCAAAATGTTGTTGACTGAAGGAGTGGTTCTAGGACATCATGTTTCGTCTGAAGGGATAAAATTCGATCCTGCAAAGATTGAGGTCATCATCAGACTTCCACCCCCTAAGACTCAGAAAGAGGTGACAAGTTTTCTTAGACATGTCGGATATTACCAACGGTTTATTTAAAATTTTACAAAGATTGTTGCACCTATGTTTGGATTACTAATAAAAGATGTTGATTTTCTTTGGACTGAGCGGTGTCAAGATGCCTTTGAAACCCTGAAAGCTAAGCTGCCTATGGCACTAGTTCTCAGAGGGCCCAATTGGACTCTCCCATTTCATATATCCACTGATGCCTCCGACACCACAATAGGAGGGGTATTAGGACAGAAAAAGGACCAGCAGTCCTATGCCATTTATTTTGTGAGCAAGAACTTGTCCCCTGCCGAGTTAAACTACACAGTTACCGAGAAGGAATTATTGGCAGTTGTTCATGCTATTAACAAGTTTCATCATTACATTACAGGTTATGAAGTATTTGTACATAGCGATCATTTCGCCATTAGATTCCTCATGAATAAACCTATAACTAATGGTCGAGTGACTAGGTGGCTCTTGTTATTGCAAGAATTTAATATTATTGTGCTTGACCGACCTGGAAAGGATAATGTAGTAGTTGACTTTCTTTCTCGAATAAAAAATGAGGATGATGATACCCTTGTAAATGATAGTTTCTCATACGAGCACCTCTTTGCCATTTCTGTCAATACCCCATGGTTTGCGGATATGGCAAACTATCTGGCTACTAGGAA
This sequence comes from Picea mariana, assembly GCA_032191745.1. Taxonomy (NCBI): domain Eukaryota; kingdom Viridiplantae; phylum Streptophyta; class Pinopsida; order Pinales; family Pinaceae; genus Picea; species Picea mariana. Next base: position 103,685 of record JASDQU010103067.1, on the reverse strand, counting down.
TTACTGTCTCATTTGTCACCTCATGAAAAGCGGAAAATTATTACACAGAGTGCTAATTACTCTTGGGTTGGTCATGATCTTTTTCGCACATGTCCTGATTTGATTATTCGTAGATGTGTTTGAGAGGACTAGATACCTGAAATACTACGAAGTTGTCATGATGGACCATGTGGTGGCCACTTTTCTGACAAACGTACAACATATAAGGTGTTACATTCGGGTTATTATTAGCCTAGCATTTTCAAAGATGCTGCCAAGTATGTGAGAAGTTGTGATAGTTGCCAAAGGATAGGAAGACTTACTTCAGTTGATGAAATGCCTTTGCGTGCCCAAGTTATGATAGAACCCTTCTAAAAATGGGCCCTCGACTTTGTAGGACCAATTTCACCCATGTCCCGTAGGAAGAACTATATTTTGGTTTGTATGGACTATGTCACCAAATGGGTAGAGGCAAAAGCCCTGTTCAGGGCTACATAGAAGTTTGTTGTTGAATTCATCTATGAAGACATCTTTACCTGCTTCAGTGTCCCTCGTGAAATTGTTACCAACCAAGGCACTCAATTCACTTCCAAGTAGATGAAAGAGCTAACAGAGAAATATGGGATTAAACAATGTAAATCTTCTCCATACCACCCACAAGCCAATGGTCAGGTAGAATCTACAAACAAAGTTCTTGAAGCTATCCTGACCAAGACTGTTCAGTTACATCACTGGTATTGGGTTGATAGGCTCCCAGAGGCTTTGTGGGCATACCGGACCACCTGGAGAAATTCCACTGGGCATACCCCTTATGAGATAGTGTACGGGAAACAAGTGCTTTTACCAATAGAATTCCAAGTAAGGACCTTCTGTATTGCTGTAGAATTAGGATTGAACCTGGATGAGGCTCAGAAGCAATGAGCCCTGTAATTGAATGAGGTGGATGAAATCAGGCAAGATGCCATCCAACGGACAATATTAGTCCAAAACCATAGGAGCAAGTGGCATGACAAGTTTATTAAGAAGAAACACTTCCAACCTGGTGACTGGGCTTTGTTTTTTGATTCCCGATTCAAAACCTTCAAAGTCAAACTCACCACCCGGTGGTTGGGCCCTTACGAGGTAGACACTGTATATGACAATGGAGCTATAAAAATTAAAACAATTGACGATGGACAAGTCTCCTTTGTGGTAAATGGACATGGACTTAAATTTTGTCATAAGCCCATTTCCAGAGAGGATTTTCTACGGGTCATGTCAACTGACAAGGCATTGGCCTTAGTAGATGGGGAAGTTCCCCCTTGTTCTTGAAATTTTTTCTGAATTTCCTACTGTATATATGTAATTAGTTTTTGAATTTTGTTAATAAGGCAATTCTAGAGATTTTTGTAAGCATTTATTTCACCAGGAGTACACAGTTTCAAGAATCTTTATTCAAAATTGTTACACTTGAATTTTGTGTCTGCTAAAGCATCAAATGAATATTGACTTACTGTAATTAGCCATATTTTTGTAAGAATTCTCATTTTTAGGCATTCTAAAGCAGCTGCTCTTGAAACTCTTCACCACTGTATAAGGAAGTAATACCATAACTATCAAGCCTAGAGGTCTCTCGTACAGTTTTTCCAAGAAACCTAAGTAAGTGAGTCAAGTGTCTTTATCAAAGAGTAACAAGGAGGTCTAATTAGTGGTTAGTCATGGAAACATCACAATAACTACAAAGGAAGAAAGTAAGTTGAGCCTAGAGATACCTTTATGTTATTTCTCAATGGTACCATCCACTACACACTAAATAGCTTGATTATATCATATCTTTAGATAGGCCATGTCCGCTTAAGTACCCCTTACATCGAGACAATCACTAAGTAATATAACGAAAATTCATCCTCTAACATAAATACCATCCTAATTGAAAAAAAAGAAAGAAAAAGTTGTTTTCAGAGTTGTTCCCCCATCTCCTTGCATAAAGCAATCTTATACTAAAATCTTAAAAGATGGAGGGCCAGTCTATGAGGATTTAAGAGGCTAATCTGTCGGGATACTGAACAGGTCTGCTAGCAGCAGGTACCGGCCTGTGGTATGACTAGGTGAACCTGCCGGAGTACTGAATAGGCTTGCTGGCAGCGAGGCATTCTACCTAGCGAGGATGGTAATCTGACAAAAATAAGTAATAAATTTAAACTTGTCCTGATGTACGACATTACTTGCAGACAAAGATGACATGAAGTATGTGTGGTTAAGCTAAGGTTAATGAATCTCATACACTTGTCATTGGGAAATAACTCTAAGACTATCTTGAAACTCTCTTGCCTATCTCCTCTTATCTATATATAGGATCTCTTATCCTATAGGTGGGGCCATATTCTAACCGTCTTGTCAGACCAATCTGTGAAATTTATTTCTACACTTGACATATTATAAATCTTTGGCTATTGGGGGGTATTAATTGGTTTCCTATACTTTTGATTGTGAGGTGTCACAATACTTAGGTGTGGGGGAGGGGTTCATGAGTTGACAAATGATCATTGCCTAGAGAAATAGATCTTTGGAAGAATTTATGTATTATTTCCATGATACAGGTTACTACATTGATAGTCATTTTATTTTTAAAGTGTTAAACTCCCGTGTGCTATAAATTACTGAACATATGCTTAACAAACCACTCTTTATCAGTTTATCTTTCATTACAAGTTGTACATTGTAGGTTTGACAATACATGTTTTTACTTGCTATAACTTGTTCATTGTAGGTTTGACATTATATGTCATATGCAAGAGGGTTAAGTGAGCATGACGGCAAAATCAACAACAAGGGAACATTCTGCCTCTGCTCATTTACCATTGTGATTGTCAAAAACACTTCAAATTTGCAGACTATCCATTACAGGAAGTGAAAATTTATTTAACACAGAGGTACCGGATGAAGTACCGTATGAGGTGCCGAATGAAGTGCCATATGAATTACACACCAGTAACTGTCCTAGATTCCAGGTAACCAGAACTCAATTACATTCAATTGAATTGGTTGCGGGCAATTGATTGAAGATGCTTTATATGTTCATGATCAAATGTCCAAGTCAAAAGACTTGGACATTGATCTAACTATGCATCATTGCATTACCTCCAAAAACGAGTCGTCAAATTCAAATTCTCTACACATGGCAGCCCGTGCGCACATGTGTGCAACCTACTCCACTATAGGCGCATTCAAAATCGGGCTGGACAACCATTATCTCCATTCGTCGTTGCCATTTGCTCTCCCTTGCGTTAAGAAATCGCGTCCAACCTATGTCATTTCGTCCCCTGTTCAAAACGCATTCAGTCGTGCCCAATTCATGCCATCTCTTGGCTCGATTGCACCCTTGCCTGGTGAACTTTGCCTCTGCCACAATGCCCAGGAGGTATGAACCCTCTTCCTATGCGGACCTGTTCTCCATTCCCGAATTTGCACAGTGCAGGGAGGTGTTTTTGTGCCCAGGCTGGGGGCCATTTTTGTCTAACCTGCAGGGCCACGATGATGGCCTCTCCATGCAATTCACCCTTGGTTTCGATGGGAAGACAGCACATGTAGGGTCTCTTACCTTTGAAGTATCAGAAGAGTCCATTGCTGCAGCTACAAAGCTCCCAAGAATGGGAGATAGATGGTTCAAAAACCACCAATTGTCGCGCTCAAGTTATAACAGGGTGTTTAAGCCCGAATTCGAGAATAGTTCAGGAGCAAAAGGATATGCTAGGGAGTGGATAAAGGTGGAATTGATCAACCTCCTCACCGTCAACACAAGGTAGATTACCTGCAAAGGTAGATACTCCACTTTCAAAGCTTGTCATTTTAGATTGTTGTCTCATTTTATGTTCAACAAACCTTTGAACTTCCCTTTCTATTTTCTCAAAAGCTTGGAGAAGATGTCCTCTCAAGTGAGGAACAATGTGGCTAACCCCCACAATAGTCTCTTTCACCATGGCTTGATCAAACTCTTTGTTCTATCCGAACTAGAGAAATAGTGGCAAACTTGGGATGCCTTTATATATTGATTTGCAAACCCTCACTTGATAATTAGAACTGGCAAAAAGCCACTTAGCCTAAAACTTATCTCTCCATCCAAGCCTCGCTCTCCAAGAACTCCAAACCCCCTTGAACAAACCCTCTCTTTGCCGGAACAATACAAAAATCTTGTTGATATCCCTACTTCTTCATCGGGTAAAAATACCAAGAGCAAAGACCAAAAGAATCCTATTTTTAACCCCCCCAATGCCTTCAATCTCTCTTGATCCTACACCGAAAAAGCTCCAAGAAGTAATTCAACAAGAATTTCCCATCATTCCCACAAATAGGAGGGGATCCAATCGATTTGTAAAAGGACCCTTTCAAAAGAATACCCGAAGTACAAGAACCAAACCTTATGCAAAACCCATGCCCACTTCAGATCCTATCCAAGTGTCCTCCGACCTTGAGAGCCCTCACAAGAGACTTAGGAAAGTTTCTGCGGATGGATTAGAGCCACTAAGAAAGACAAAATCAGAGCCTACCTCTCCTTACCAATCCCCCATCTCTCCTACTTCACCCATGCCTACTCTAGATCCTAAAATTGATAGATTGTCCACATCCCTCAAAGGATCTAAGCCTTCCTCAGAGATCACCAATTCTACCCCAATCATAGAGAAGTTACAGAAAGAAAACCATCAGCTTCTCCAACAATTGGAAGAGAGGAAGACAATAGACACACACCTTCATCATGATAATGCAGTCCTTCAGGCAAAAGTTAACTCCCTCCAACGGTTGGTCGATGAGATCACCAAATCTAACCGCAGCCTTAGAGCAACACAAGAGGCACCAGGCTAAGTCTTCACAGCAAGAAGGAGAAGCTTCCAAAGCTAATCCTCCTCAACAAGCCTAGTCACGAGTGGTAACTTCTTTTTGTTTGTAGTGGGACCTGCAAAATCGTAAGTGTGGGGGTAATGTTGGGCCCGAGATATGATCAATTTATGACAGTTATTAGACACTTTTTGCCGAAAGTACATATGTGTTTTTCACGTTTTGAAGGAGCTTTTTGAAGAATTTTATGCTAAAACGGTATGATCGACACTAGGTACGTATGATTCATGTTTAATGATTATATTGAGTATAATTCATCATTTTTTTACGCTTCCAAGGATCTTATTCACGTTTTTTTGTGTTACAGGGCGAAAACGCACCATGTTTATGTTTTTGACACTCAGTCCAACTCTCCTTCCAACACTTGTTCCGGTACCCGTTCTGGCACTGCGTCCAACACTGCGTTTTGCACAAAAACGGAGGGCGACTTGGCGATTATGGTATTGGCGGCCAGTGATGGGTGAATCGGGAATGTGGGCTTTGTTCATGCTTGCCCCCTCCAACTACTAAACTTCTGACAACTCAGTTTTAGTTGTTCAACAGGGCAATTATTGGCTCGCTCCATTTCAGCAGTTAGGGCATCATTTAACGAAAATTACCGAATTTAGAAGTGGTTCGGCCCTCCTGTGGTCGACCACTTGGTCTGTAAACATTATAAATACCACCGAGGTGGTAAGATGATTGTTAAGCATTAGAAGCATCAGTGTGATAGAAAGAAACACGATTTTACTCTGTTTTGCTATTTTACATTGCCAGATTATATAAGAACTGTGTTTTTGAGTTTTTATGGTGAATTCATCTTACTAAGTTTGTGGTGTGCTCTTAGAAAGTGACCACGACTTGCTGGGGGGGCCACCAACAATCTGGTAACTATTCTTTAGTTTGTTTATGCATTTTATAGTTTAGTTGTTCTCTATATTTCCTATACATGCATTTTCACTGTGTTAATTAGTTTGATGTTATAGTTTAATTGCTTTGATTGTCTTTTGCAGGTTAGTATGACAGATTGTGTTAGCATGCATTGATCTTGTAGTTAGGAACGGATTTGCAAATCCCTAGACTAACTCCATGTGCAATTAGATATTAGATTATGTCTTTATTTATTATTTTAGAATCAAATTTAAAACAGAGTTTTAATTTGAGTTTTCTTCGACAAGGATTTGATGGATGGATAGAGTTAATTTCAGTTTTTAATGATAGATTGCTTATTTTAGTTTTATATAGATCTTGCTTACTTAGTTGTTGGCTAATACATTTGGTAGATTACTTTTTTTAATGTCATGTCTTAATTTCTGTTCTTAAGCATTTTCTTATTGTAGTTTGAATTGTTAGAATAGATATAGCGTAGTTTCATTTATGTAATTTCTTTCCTAGAGTTAAATTGCAATTGTATTTCTTAGTTAATGATTGAATTTAAGTATGAATTTTGCTTACATAGTGTAGAAGTACAATGATGATCTCGTTATATTGTTGATGGTCAATAAATGAATATGCACGGTAATTGACGATTGTTTTTGTCATGGCTAAATTCTCATTGGATTGTTTAATCCATACCTTTCACTTTGCTATTGAGATTAGTGTTGAGCTTATACTGCTTGAATTATCCTTTGCTGTCAAGTGCCATCGAGATATCATACGACACCGGAGACATTCACACAACCACCAACATTATATTTGAATTGTCATAGGTTAAAAGATAGTTTCCTGTTTTCATAGATCAGAAAAGATAGTTTCTTGCTTTTGTAGATCAGAAGAGATAGTTTCTTGCTTTCATGGTTTAGAAGATAGTTTTATTGTTGTTGTAGGATAGATAGTCTTTTGCTTTGATAGATTAAAGAGCAGTTTGCTTATCATAGATTAAGAATTAGTTGGTAGTTCTTCTTGCTTTCAATTAAATAGATTTCCTTTCATGAATTAGAAATAGTTTTGAAGTTTTGAATTAAGAATATAGTCCACTTGCCTCTTAGGCTAGATAGTTATTCAATGAGAAGTTTTAATTTGATTACTTGCAGTAGAAGTTATCTTAGAGTAGTTAGTTGTCTATTTGCTTCAATAGGTTAGCTAGTTGTTTTGCTTACTTGTTTATTTGCTTTAATAGGTTAGTTAGTTGATTTTGCTTACTTGTTTGCTTGCTTTAGTAGAATAGTTGCTTGCTTGTTTATTTACTTGCTTTATAGGGTAGTTGCTCATTGAATGTAGCTTGACAAGTTAAATAGTTTGCTTTTCTTATTTGCTTATTGTTATGCTTAATCGTTGCTTTTGCATATTGTTATGAACTAGTTTGTTTTACATAGGGCTTTTACTTGTCTTCTTAGAACTATCCATCGATCCTTAGCCCAAAAGTACTTAGGTTACATAGTTTCAATTTGCTTAGTAGGGTTTGCTCATTAGATAGGTTTGCTTGAATAGATTAGCCCTTAGATAGCTACCTTCCTTAGTTAGACTATATTACTACCAGCCCTTCTACCTTTGGCATATATTTTGCTACAACTCTAAGTTTACTTACCCTGGGTTGACAATTTAATTGAGGGTTTTTAGTGTGTTTTTAGTGCATATATAACACCCATCAGCAGCCACTCATGCAAGAAAGGAAGCAGTATGGTTACAAAGATTGTGTTCAGGTATTGGGTTGGTACAACCAACAGTGAGATTAGATTGTGACAGTCAGAGTGCAATCTTCCTGGCAAGGACCTAGCTTATCATTCAAAGACAAAGCATATTGATGTTCAATATCACTTTGTGAGAGACATGGTTGAGGAAAAGAAGGTGTTACTGGAAAAGGTTGACACTTTGAAGAATGTTGCAGATTCATTGACAAAGTTTGTGAGCACAGAAAAGTTCTCCTGGTGTAGAGTAACAATGGGCATTGCTGCCCTAGATTGTTGACTATATATAATCCTGTGGACCCCTGGATGCAAAGAAAACAACAAGTGGGAGAATGTTGGGTATGTGTTATCTTCTTTGCATGTGTGTCTGTGGGCACGTCAGATTCGACAACTGCATCTGATGATCCCTCGTAGTAGTGCTCTTTGTGTCGTGTGCGCAAGGCGCTTCCTAAGGGGGTCCCAGGTATGGCCCCCCTTGGTTACGCACAACGTTCAGCATCGGGCGATAGCCCGGGGCAATGCCCCAAATTTTTTTTTGGACGGTTTTTGCTATTTTTAGCGGATTTTGCTATTTTTAGTGGTTTTCTAAATTAATCCCGGATTAAGGGATTAGGGTTTTGGTATCTACGAAATACCCAAAAACATTTTATATATTGTATAGTGAATGGTGAAATTTGATATAATGAAATAAGAAAGGTTTTCCCGATTGAGGGTTTGAGGTATAAATCTTTGTGTACTATGTGAATGAGCCATTGATTAATTTTTGTTTTGCTTAAGAATATGTATGCATTGCTTTACTTCACAGATTTAAAACTTACAACAACAAGCAGATCAACATCATAGTGAAAGAAGTTTTGAAGTAGGGGATTGGGTATTTTTAAGACTACAACCATACAAACAGATGTCCCTCAAGCAAGTTAAGAAGGATAATAAATTATTATCGAAGTATTATGGCCCTTATAAGGTGTTGCAAAAGATTGGTACTGTGGCTTACAAATTGGAGTTGATTGCATCTTCGCGAGTACACCCAATTTTCCATGTTTCATGCTTAAAGAAGGTTATATGTGACAAGATCCCAATTCAAACTATATTTCCGGAACTTGACAAGGAAGGAAAAATCATATTGGAGCTTGAAACTATCACCGACATAAGAATTTGCTAGCTGAGGAACAGATCCATTTCAAAGTATCTCATGAAGTGGAAGAAACTACATGTTGAAGATTCCACTTGGGAAGATGAGTCTTTTATACATAAGAATCCAGAATTGCTCAAGTGTTGTGGACAACACTTGTCTAAAGGGGAAGGGCATGTTAAGCCGTAAATAGTGGCACATTATCCCTTAATTGGGGCATATTACATTAGTATTGTTATTTTATTTATGTCGGCTTGGGTCCATTAGTTGTAATTGTACCTCCTAGTCTCATATATATACCAAGGAGACCTTTTTCATTTAGAATCTTCTTGTATTGGTGAATTTATGTGGTGTATAAGGAGGTTGCCCCCTCGAAGAGGCTTATTATCTAAAATTATCTTTGTCAAGGCGTGGAGTACTTATTATTATGTTTTTATGTTATTTGGATATTTGTTTCCTAACATTAAACGTCGAGCA
>JASDQU010103067.1:80059-93968 GCA_032191745.1 Picea mariana | reverse complement strand
AAGCAAGTTAGTGCCATCAATTCAGTCTTTATGGAAACTTTCCCTGTCACTTTCGCAATCCTTATGGAGATAACGCATAACACTGGTTATTTCATTCTGGCTTTGCAATCCGCTTCCCATTCCTCGCCTAGTCCTTCTGGTCTTTCTCCCCTCTAGTGTCAAGCAATTGATTGTTTCAGTCTGTGTCTCTCCCATGTCGCACAAATGGGGCAAGCCCAAGTGTGGGCCAACCTATTATAGTTTTGCGGCCCAACACCATCGACCTGGCCCCTCTTCGAGCCTCTCTCCGCCCCCCATCCCCTTCATAGACCCCGTTGGCTCTCCCCAATATGATCATAATTGGATAGATGAACAATTGTGCACTACCTCTAGCCCTCAGAACCCCCTTTGCAATTTGGAACAATCGTCTCAAAGAATCAACCCTATGACAAAATCAAATGGTTGTCCAATTGAGGAAGAGATTCCTCCAGAATGGTTGGAGGAATCCACTATGCTAACTGCACCAGATGTAATTGAGCCTCCAAACACCCATCCTGTGACAGAATTGGGTGGTTATATGGTAGAGGAAGAGATCCCTCCATAATGGCTGGAGGAAACAACAAGGTCGATTGCTCCAATTGTTAGCATGCCTCCAAACGTCCATACCAGGACAAAACCATGGTGGTTCTCTAGTCGAAGAAGAGATTCCTCCAGAATGGTTGGAGGAAGCAATAACGTCAACTACACCAGATGTTCACGGGCCTCCAAGTGTTACAACCCCAACGCCAGAACCGCCCAGTTCCCTCAGGTTCTCAGAAGATCATCTGCAGCTAATCTTTGAAATGTGAAGGGACATGGCCGACCAACTCCATCGCCAGAACACCCTCAACCATCGCCTGTACATCTTGTTCAACTCCCTGTCAAGCGAGCCAGTCAAGCGACATTGCCCGACATGCTGTGAGTCATTCACTTTCACCCCCAGCCATGAAGGTCGCTCGAGTTCAGCTCCTGTCTAGTTTTCTTATTGTTATGTTATTAGGTCCAGAGAGGCCTCAGTTACAGTTAGACTTAGGCTTAGTTTTATTTTGGGACTATGCACAAAAACATGCTTGCCTGTTTTGCAGGCCACCTATTATGGTTTCCATTTGTATGGCAAAAAAGGTGGCAAACTTTGACATGTGTATCGCCATGAAGATTCTCTAAGGTAATATATATATATATATATATATACACAAAAAAAACATTAATAAACAAATTAAAACTATATTATTGTTGTTATTAATATACAACAAAATTAATACAAGAGTTTAAAATATAAAATAAATTAAATTAAACCTAAAGTTTAAAATAATTTTAAACTAAACTATACTAATTTTAACTAAAATATTCTAAAATGAAGCTAATTAATAAAAAATCAAGATAGAAGAAAAATTTGAAGGTACAAACTAAAATTTCATTAATTGATTACTAATTAAAACTAATTAGTAATAAAAAAAATAATATTTTTATTAAAAATTTATATAATGTTACAACACACCCCCACACTCACAAGGATTGAGAAAAGTAGCTTGTTTTTAGCCTTTGATATTTTTAAAATTTATTTTAGAAAAAAAATCCCTCGCTTTTATGTAGTTATTTAGGAAATACGATACTAAATTCAACGGTGAACTCGATGCTAACTCCATTATGAAAGCCAATGTTAAATCTAATGTAAAACAAGTGTTGTGTGGCAGCGTAGTCCCTGCTGGGTTGAATTGGGAATAAATGCAGAGGGATAGGAAAAAGTAGCGGAGGCAGATGCAAACTGCAGCGGAGATGTGGCAAGCAACATGAAGCATAGGTGGTATCCATGCTGTAAATGACACGTGGCCTCTAGAGCCCCATTTATTTTTTGAAAATATATAATATATTTTGCTATGTTGAAATTTTTTGTCTATTTTGTCTCTATATGTGGCAGGACAAAAAAAAGTTATATTCAAATTAAGAAAATACAATTTTTGCATAGTGGAAGATAAAAATTTATGACGACATAAATATAAAAGGAGATAAAAAACAATTTAATTTGAAATATATCAAAAAAGTTACATATTCTTAGAAAATTAAATTTATTTGTCATATGGACTGGGATTGGGGCTCGCGCGAACCATAAGCATAGTGGAAGATAAAAAATTATGAGGACATAAATATTTTTTAATTGAAATATATCAAAAAATAATATTGTTTGTTACAAATTCCTGGAAATTTAAATGTGTTTGTCATATAGACTGGGATTGGGGCTCCCGCGGACCACAAGATAAATATGTACAAAAAATAGGACTGTAGAAAGAAGAAGTGGGTGACGGTAGAGTGTAATACTTGAAAAGAATAAATTGAAAGGTATCAGTCTTTGGCTAGACATTTCTATTTAAAAAAGTGGAATAACTGGGTTGATAAACAAAGTAGGATGTGATCAGTGTAGACTTACAGTGATCGTACATATGACCCATGTTGCTATTTGCTTGTTGATGCCTTTTCATTGATGTCATCGACGGCTACTGGAATCATGGCAACTGCCTGTTGCCTTTCGTCGACGACCTGCTTCAATTCCCTTTCGAGTCATTCTTCAATGTAGCTTCTCATTGGGGCGACGTTGAAAATTTCATTTTCTAATTCCCTGAAGTCGATAGAAAGATTATGTAGAGCTTTATCAATTTCCTCATTCTSTACCGAATAGTCGACTAGCCAGTTGTTGACGTCATCTTGACCATATTCAAGGATGTTGTAAAACTTTTCCAAAGACAATGCCTTAAAAATATCAACYTGTTTAACGAAGGCTTGCTTAGTTAAGGGCAAGAAGTTGACGATTAAGTTGGGGTCTTGGAAGTCGTTGGTCCTTCCAACTAAGTTTATTCTGGCCAGCTTTGTGAATATTTTTTCTTTCTTTGATATGGCTTGTTCACATGACTGGACAATGAGATGCAGGTTCTTCACTTTTACTTTCCAGCTTGCATTTAATTGACCGATCCGGTTTTTGGATGGGAGATCTTGTTCTATTCTTCTTGTTTCTGTCATGTTGTTGACAATGGTGCCAAAAGGAAGGACCGTGTTTAAATAGAAATGTTCTTCATCTTTTAACTTCGCCTGCAAATGTTCGAGCAAATTATGTGCCCTCGTTCCAAGGGAAGTCATGGTTTGTGATGTTTCCCACGCCTCAACAATCAGTTCCATTATTTTTTTGATATTATTCTCCACATATCCTCTACACGATGCGAGGAGGATGGAGGATCCTTTTAACTGGGTTGTAGGGCTGGCATGCATGGCTATTGCCAAAGGATTGGCAAGCAATGGCATAGGAATCAAAGCTTCTTCCAATACCTTGACCCGATCCTTTAGTCTGGCATTCTTGGCCTCAATGCCTCCAATGGAATCATCAAGAGCATATACGGTCGCTATGTGAAGTCGACAGATTTGGGACGGCTGCATCTTCGCAAGGTTAACCTCTGAACAAGACTTTCCTTTCTTTTTTTTTCACGTCTTTTTTTTCAATAACTAATTTTTTGGACTGGCTGTCAAAAACAACGCTCTGGAACACGAAGGATTCATCTTCGTCAAAATTTTCAATATCAAATATGTCCATTGGACAACTATACTGGATTGCATCTCGGGGTTGATCAAGGTAGCGAAATATGCTATCCAGATCAAGCTCAAGTTCCATGTTCTCACTGTGAATTTCGGGCTCTTCCGCCTGTCCCACAATTTTTTTTCTCTTCTTGTCCACTGGAAGCTTCTTAGAACTATCAATTTTAGGGTGAGGAGGGTCATTATCTCCTCCTCTGTTTGAATAACTTTGAGTTGCTTTGTTGTTGTGGTGGGCCGTTGGAGCGATGCTCCGAGATGTCGTACTTTTGGGAGTGTTATTCATCGATTGAACACTCTTCTCACCGGAGCCTTTTCCTTGTTGTTTGTACAATTAAATGGTGCTTTGCAATGTGTCTAGGTTGCCGACATCAGAAGTAGGAGCATTGTCACCAGTGTCTCTGTTTTCGGTTAGGTGTTTTTTGAAAAAATAATTGTCGAAGCCAAGTGTTTGTAAATGTTGTAAACAAAATTTATTGGGGTAGAACCCTCTTAGGATTTCAACATATCTCAGGTTCAAGTTGCTAAAATGGGCTGGGAATTCATCAATTTTGTTGACGTTCCTCAACACGAAGTCCCCGACTTTCCAAGGCAAAGGAATGAACTGTTTTTTTCTCTTCTCTTGGAATAGATGAAACCAATAGTTGTATTGCCTTGCTACTTCTGTAACAAACATTTTGTTCGTAATGTGACATGGAAAGAGAGCATGTTTTTCCCTGGAGCCAAAAATCCTTATCACAGTGTAATTATCCAGATGTTCAAGTGCCCCCTTCCTGTCCAAAAAACTGGTTGCCTGGTCAGATATCCGGGGAGCATCTTCTCCTAACAACAAAACTTTGAAAACAGACACAAAGCCATTAAAAACCTCATAAAAACAGTGAGAGGCCTTGTGCTTCCACAAGGCCTAGTACCATAACGTTACTGGGTTGAATTCCCAGTTGACCTTCTTGGACAGGGACAGTTTTAGAAACTGACAGCAATGTGCTATCGCAAAAACTAAGTACGATGACATATAAAATTTCTTCTCCTTTTTGAAGCTTGACAATTGGGAACATATTTCATGGGAAATTAGCTTGCCCCAATAAAAAATGGATTGTTCTTTGACTGTGAAATACAAAATATAAAGAGCCATCCAGGAAATAGTTGTTGTGGAGTCCTGTCCTGTTATTCTTGTAAACAAGCAGGCAATTTCCCGGTATGGATTTCTAAATGAACTAACCTGGAAGCTTGTGATATCTTTAGGAACTACCATTGGGTCTTCCAAGAACTCGGGCAAGAGGTCCAACCCATTATTATGATTTCTTAGGAACTGCTTGGAATCTTCTCCTTTGAACGTCAATGTTGGCTCTGACAATCTTAACATTTGGCGGAAGACCTGAGGTGAAAAAGAAACAGAAGAGCGGTCCCATAGTGGAATAATTCTTTGGTCTGAAATAAATTTATCGACGCACCAAGAGACCATCTCCTTACAATAAAAAACTTCAGGGACACAACCTGCATGAGCAATCCCAAAGGTCCAAATTACTTCGTTCTGGGTGGCAGGGGATGAGTAATAAGAATATGCCCTGGACCACTAGAAGTTTCGGTCCTTGTGCCCGAAGATGTTCACTGTATCTCCATAGAACTGTTGTCGAGTTGATGCCATAGGTTTATGAGAACGTTTGTTTGTTCCAGACAATGTTTGAAATGAATAGTTGGAGGCAATAATATAAGTCTCTGCAAAGGTTGGTTCAATGCTAATGAATGGGAAAGCTCCTCGAGCCTTTCGTTGATTAATGACAATCTCTATGGGTGCTGCATGATGAACGGTTAGCAGTAAAGCTTACTTATTGCACATTTAGAAGTGTGAAGGTGGCGGGTACGACGAAGAGCAATTAAGGATTGGAGGTTTCATGAACGTGCCAACTCGACAACGTGCGAAGGAAATTTCATGATTTTGATATCAACACTCAGAAGGGATAATATAATGCTCCACAAATCTTGGTTTAATGCGTATTAATAGGATATCTCCTCGAGTCTTTCTCTCATCAATGACAATCTATATGGTTCCTGCATGATGAGATGTTAGAATTAAATGTCACTAATTGCATATTTAGAAACAAGATATGTGTGTGTGTGTGTGTGTGTGTGTGTGTGTGTGTGTGTAAACATTTTTATATTATAGACAAGTGCGAAGGTCATAGAGATGGTCAAATTTTATGTATCGGATTTTTTTTACTGCAATACATGTAAAACGAAAGAGAGCATGATGGGGTAGTTCAGCGGTCAGTTTGTATATTTGCGGAATTTTGGGAAAGTGGCTAAGTATGGAATAGGGAAATGGTTGGTCGAACTCATTTTTGGAATCGAGGATTGAATATTTCGTGAACGGACCAACCCGACGATGCGCAAATGACATTCCATGATGTTATAAATTAACTCTCGAAAGGGATAATATAACCATCCATAAATTTTGGTTTTATGCGTATTAATGGGAGATCTCCTCAAATCCTAGTTTAGCATTAACGTTTGCTAATTACATACTTAGAAATAAGATCTTATATATAATTGCCAATTGCTAATTGCAAAGGGCGTGGGCACATGAAACAACTATTAGGAATCAGATATTTCTTGAACCCGCCAACCCGACGATCCGTGAAAGAAATTCGAAGAAATGGCGAAGTATGGAAAGCAGACGGATGAGCTTCAAAATGGGGTGACAATCGTTCCACATGAGACGTTCGGAACCGACGATCAAATTGTATGTCTTGGAAGTTTTCAGTGCAAAATGTATACCACAGAAGAGCGCATGATAGGTAGACTATAATAYGAAAGACGATATGATGTGAGTCCGGTTGTAAATTTGTATATTGCGGAAGTCAGGGTACTATTTGCAGGTCACGGAACAATAGAAGTGCAATCTAGAGCCTGCCTACTCGGGAATCTACAGTCGGGGAAGTGACTGGATATGGAATGGGGAAGAGGTCGGTCAGAGTCGCGATATAAAAGCACGAGTGCAAATGTGAACCTGCAAGTCCGCCAACCTGCACAACTAGACATTTTTGGAAAAAATGACTAAGTGACGAGAAAGATAAAGTACAGGGAAAAGAGAAATGAGAATTTGGTTAAGTATAGAAGACGAAGATCGATCTTTTCTACATGCTTCTGGAGAAGTTATATACTTATTGCATATACTTGGAAAGAAGTGTGAAGGTGGCAGACACAAAAAACGGTGACTAGGAATTGGAAATTGTCTGAACCCGCCAACTCGACGATCCGTGAAAGAGATTGCAAGAAATGGTCGTGGAAAGCGGTCGGACGAGCTTCAAAATAGACTGACAAGGGTTCCCGAGGAGACATGAGGCTCCGACGGTCAAATTGTATTGATCAGAACTTTTGAGTGCATACTGTGTAAGACGAAAGAGGGGTTGATGTAGGAATCTGGAAGGCAATTTGTATATCGCGGAAGCCGGGGGGTTGTTTGCAGGTCAAGGAACACTGGAAGTGCACTCTGCCTGTCCGGGAATTCGTAAGCCAAAAATTCGGGTAAGTATGGAATTGGAGGCGCAAAAGAGATTCCAAGAAATGTCAAAATATGGAAAGCGGACGCAAGTGCTTCAAAACGGGGTGACAATAGTTTCCCAGGAGACGTGAGGACCTGAAGGTCAAATTGCAAGCCTCTGAACTTTTATGTGCAAACCGTGTATCACGAATCAGGTTGTGATGTGGGAGTGCGGTAGTAAATTTGTATATTGCGGAGGTCCGGGTGTTGTTTGCAGGCCACAAAACAATGGAAGTGCAATATAGAGCTCGCCTGCCCGGGAATCCGCGATCTGAGAAGTGCCTAGGCATCGAATGGCTAGTGGTTGGTCAGAATCGGGATATAAAAGCACGAGCGCAAATGTGAACTTGTGAGTCGGCCAATGCGTGCATTGAGACATTTTCTGAAAAAACGACTAAGTAACAAGAAAGAGAGAGTAGAGGGGAAAAAGAAACACAAATTTGGTAAAGTATAGAAGAGGGAAAAGAAGGTCCAATATATTCAAATCTGCAATAGATATTCCATTTCCTAGAAAGATCTTTTTTGTATGTTGTTGGAGAAGTTATATACATATTGCATATACTTGGAAAGAAATCTCAAGGTAGCGGGCATAGGAAACAACAACTAGAAATTTGAAATTTCCTGAACCCGCGAACTCAACAATCCACGAAAGAGATGTCAAGAAATGGTCAAGTGTGGAAAGCAGCCRGAGGGGCTTCAAAATAGGGTGATGGGTTCCCGAAGAGACGTAAGGCCCCGACTATCAAATTGTATATATCAGAACATTTCAGTGCAAAATGTGTAACACGGAAGAGGGGATGATGTGGGAGTCCAGAARTAAATCTGCATATCGCAGAAGCTAGAGTGTTATTTGTACGTCACAGAACAATGGAAAGTGCAATTTAGACAAAGGGGAAGCGCTCGGTCGAAATGCGTGAATCCGCCAATCCACGCAGCAGGAAATTTTCAGAAAAAACGACTAAGTAACCAAAAAGAGAAACTACAGGGGATAAAAGAGTGAGAAAATAGAAAGGTGGAGGGCAATTTTCGTAAGCGGGAATTGGTTTCAAACAAGCCCCATTGTTGCAAAACCATGATTTTCTAGTAATTGTCATCAAATGCTTTGTTGAAGATTAAATTTTATTGCAACTTGTAGGAGTAAGTGTCCTCTTGATACATTCTTCCATGAATGTAACATATTAACTTAAGTATTAAACTTCTTGCATTATGGGTTGTTAGCATTAAATCTTAATAATTGCATGTCTAGAAACAAGAATGACACTCTTGCTGCAACATTGTGATTTGGTATTGCTATGTTCTATCTGCATTACGAATAGAATTGAACGTTGGTTTGAAACTGACTGAAATTCATTTTTTGTTTCCATAAAATCCTAATGAATCAACACAGTGCATTGTCATATAATTGTTAAATGCTTCATTTTAGAACAAATTACTTAAGCAAATACAATATCAAAGAACTACGAGACTATCGAACCATGCCAATGAGAAGAGGTGTTAAATCCATAAAAGAAGCAACAAATAAGACTCCAAGGCAAATTTTTTAATAGTAAATCCATTAAAAAAAAAGAATATTGAGCATTGTATATCTATGCTTAGAAATTGGATCGAGTTATTTGGGCCAAAACATTGAACATATTTTCCATAGACACAGGCACAGAATCTGCAACATGCAGGAGCCATCAAGATGCTCTTCAACATGCATACAAAACTGATTACCATGAATTTTTTTTAGGAAATCCTTGCAGTCTTCTCCTCGGTGGATCAATGTTCGGTGCCCCTATCTCAATATTTTGCGGAAGACCTAAGTCGACAAAGAAACAGGAAACTGGGTCCGCAGTGGAATAAATCTTTGGCTTGAAGCAGATGAACAACAGTCATGTGGTAAAATTCATAGTTCTCACAAGATTCCCATGAGGAAGAAGACAAAAAATGTTGCAAGACAAACAGAATAGCCCAAAACTGAAAGTCAAGACACACCAAGAAACCACCTCCTCACAGTTGAAAACTTCAGGGACACAGGTTGCATGTGCAATTCCAGAGGCCTAAATTAGTTCATTTTGGGTGGAAGGAGATGACTAGTAGGAATATGCCTTGCACCAGTGGGAGTTTTGGTCCTCGTTCCCTAAGATGTTAATTGTATATCCAGAGAACAGGGCAGTGGTCTCACAATTGAATAGTTTTTTGGCTTGAAATATATCTCTGGGAGCATCAACAGATCATTTCCTTACATTGAAAGACTTCCGCCCAGAATAGACTAATTTGGACCTCTAGAATTCCTACTTTCGATCTACAAATTGCGTTCAATGTCGGTTTCTTTTCTGAAACCCCTTCTTTTGGTGTTGTCAGGACTGCCATCGTCAAGCCGAGAAGTGTCACCCGTTATAGTTGATTTCAATTTGGGCGTATGAGTGGGAACAATCTCTACATTGCCATCATCCATTACCGTATCATCGTCCATCAGATCATCTTCTTCCGACTTGAAATCCATCGAATCAACCTCTGCACCAGCCATACATGCAAGTGGGCAGGTTGTCTCAGCAGGTAGGGTTGCTTGGAATTCTTTGGCTTGAAATATATCTCTCGGTGCACCAAGGGACCATCTCCTTTTTTGCTCCTGGGCAGAGGGAGATGAGTAGTAAGAATATGCCCTGGAATACTAGAACCTCTGGCCATCATGCCCGAAGGTGTTTACTGTATCTAGACAGAACTGCTGCCATAAGTTAACGAGAATTTTCATTTTCTCTAGATGATGTTTGAAATGAAAATTGGGGAGGGATAATATAACCCTCTGCAAATCTTGGTTTAATGTGTATCAATGGAAGATCTCCTTGAACCTTTTGTTGATCAATGACAATCTCCAGGGTTTGTGTGTAATGAGTTGTTACCATTAAAGCTTACAAATTGCATATTTAGAAAAAAGTGCGAAGGTGGTGGTGATGGCGAAGAGCAATTAAGAATTAGAGATTTCGTAAAGGCGCCAACTGACCGACGCATGAAAGAGATTGCATCATGTTTGAAATGAATACTTGGAAAGGATAACACTCTTCTCCACAAATCTTGGTTTAATTCGTATTAATGACAAATCTTCTCCGGCCTTTCAGACGTTAATGACAATCTTAATGGTTCCTGCACGATGAACTACTAGCATTAAAGATTTATAATTGCATATCTAGAAAGAAGTGCGAAGGTAGTTGTTACACATTATTTTCGTCATCCCTATGACCGTTAATGATGTAAACCTATATGTTGCGTTCAGAAGGGTCATTGGCCTGAGTTCCTGAAGAGAGAAGGGAGAAAAACTTTTCCTAAGAAAAGAAATTGCATTTTCCTTTGTAAAAACCCTATAAAAAAGGAAGTTCACAGGCCACATTATAGCTAGGGTGCGAGAATGCCTGATTCTCGCAGGATGGATCATAGATAGGTTGCGAGGAGTTCATAGTCTACTCTATAGGCAAGGTGCGAGAATGCTTACACGTGGGAAAAACGAGCGTTTTCTCGAATCTTCTAGAAGGAGAAACTTCCATGGTGAGGTGGCATCCGAATGGTTTGGATCTTACTCGCTTTCATGATTTAGTGGGATCATCCTAACCTCCTCACCTTATCCTCTTCAGCTTATAAAAGGAGAGGAGCTCTCATGGAGAAAGTTAGTTGTTTTTGGCTTGGGATTGTTAGCTTGGTTAGAGTGGCTTTGAGATTTGCTTTGTCAAGATAGATTGTGAGTACCTATTAGATCCATGGTCTCAAAATCCTTGGAGCAAGAAGTGTGTGGGGAACGAAGGACAGTTGGAAGGGACCTTACGACACCAAGGCCATGGTTGTAATCTCTCTTTCACATTTAATATGATACAATAATATGATTCTTTCCTATAAAGCTTGTTGTGTTTTATTGTATGATTCCTTGATCACATATATAGGTTTATATTGAGTTTATGCTATTACTATCACTTTGGTTGGTTGCGTTATTTTGCAGGTTCATCATTGTATGAGCGTTGGAACGAAGCTAGGATGGTGATAGCGAGAGGAAGCGTTGTTTAAATGGTATGCCACCTATCCCTCTTTAGTTAGTAAATTCAATATTTAAAACTTAAGAAAAGCGTCATGTTCTGGTGTGTTTTGTTCTAGATATAGGTGGATCTAGGGAGATCAATTAGTGTATGCACCTACCAATTTATCCGATAACAGTAGTGGGGATGGTGAAGAGAGACTAAGCATTGTACATTTCGTCCTCTCGCCAACCCACAAAACAAATTCCAAGAAATGCTCAAGTATGGAAAGCGGTCAGGCGGGTTTAAAAAATAGGGTCACAAGATATACCCAGGAGACGTGAGGGGTCGATGGTCAAATTGTATGTCACAATGACATATTTCGGCCATCAATTTGTATATCGTGGAATTTTGGGTGTTGTTTGTACGTAGCGGAACAGTGGAAGCACAATGTTGAGCAAGCCTGACCAGGAACCGACGATGTTAATAGTGGCCAAGTATGCAATGGACAAGCGGTTGGTTGGACTCGTGATATAAAAGCATTAGACATACTCAGAACAGAAAATATTGATGGGCTTGAAAACAGGGCCACAAGCTCTACTCAGGAGATGTGAGGGCCCGATGGTCAAATTGTATCTACCCCAACTATTGAATGCAAAATGCATAACATAGAACAAGAGACAATGACGAATTTCGAGGGTCAATTTGTATATTGTAGAACTTCGAGTGTTGTATATAAAAGCAGGAGACATTCGGAAAAAGGACCAAGTAAACAGAAAGTGAAAGCAAACGAGATAAAGGGGAATTTGTTTGCTAATTTGTAGATCGTGAAAGTCCGGGTGTTGTTTGCAAGCAGAGGAATAATGGAAACGCAATGTTGAACCCGCCTATCCGAGAACCCACGATTCAAAAAGTTTGTTCAATATGAAACGGGGAAGCGGCCAATCGGGCTGGTGATATAAAAGTAACATCGGAAATCTGAAGACGTGAATCCGCCAACTCCCGCACCTAGACATTTTCCGAAAAACGAGTAAGTAACCAGAAATGGAAAGCAGAGGGCAAAAAGAAAGGGGATGGCAATTTTTGGAAGCGGGAATTGGTGTAAGAAAGCCCCATTGATTGTCCTAACAATAACTATTAAGTGCATTAAACACGTGAACAGGTTCTTCAATCAAGGAATAGATACAACAAGCCATGCTTATAATTTCCAGGATCTGTTTGTATAAGAGAAACATTGAAAAGCTACAAGAAAATCAATTTTGGGATGTTTAAGTAAAGTTATTGTACGGTTAGCTTCACCGGAAGTATAACAATAACGAATTTGAATTTTAATGTCCTCTCGTTTATATGATAGTTCCATTGGACTTCGCACAATATATATTCTTTTATTTCAAATTATTCCAGGAGATTAATTTTTCTAAGTTCATCGATCAAGGAAAAGTGCTAAAAACGAGATAAAGGGGAATTTGTTTGCTAATTTGTAGATCACGGAAGTCTGGGTGCTATTTGCAGGCGGCGGAACAATGGAAACGCAATGTTGAACCCGCCTATCCGGGAACCCGCGATAAAAAAAATTTGTTCAATATGAAACGAGGAAGCAACAGTCGGGTTGGTGATATAAAAGTAAGTGGAAATTTGAAGACGTGAATCCGCCAACTCCCGCACCTAGACATTTTTCGAAAAACGATTAAGTAACCAGAAATGGAAAGCAGAGGGAAAAAAGAAAGGGGATGGCAATTTTCAGAAGCGGGATATGGTGTAAGAAATCCCATTGATGGTCTTAACAGTAGCTATGAAGTGCATTAAACATGTGAATAGGTTCTCCAATCAAGGAATAGATACAACGAGCCATGCTTATAGTTTCCAAGATCTGTTTGTATAAGAGAAGCGTCGAAAAGCTATAAGAAAATCAATTTTGGGATGTGTAAGTAAAGTTGTTGTACTGCCAGCTTCACCGCAAGTATAACAACGACGAATTTGAATTTTAATGTCCTCTTGTTGATATGATAGTTCCATTGGACTTCACACAGTATATATTCTTTTATTTCAAATTATTCCAGGAGATTAATTTTGTTAAGTTCATCAATCAAGGAAAAGTGCTAAAAATGAGATAAAAGGGGAATTTGTTTGCTAATTTGTAGATCATGGAAGTCCGAGTGCTATTTGYAGGTGACAGAACAATGGAAACACAATGTTGAACCTGCTAACCCGCCTATCCGGGAACCTGCGATCCAAAAAGTTTGTTCAATATGAAACAGAGAAGCGGTCTGTCGGGTTGGTGATATAAAAGTAAGTGGAAATCTGAACACGTGAATCCACCAACTTCTGCACGTAGAMATTTCCCAAAAAATGAGTAAGTAACCAGAAAGGGAAAGCAGAGGGAAAAAAGAAAGGGGCTGGCAATTTTCAGAAGCGAGAATTGGTGTAAGAAAGCCCCATTGATGGTCTTAACAGTAACTATGAAGTGCATTAAACATGTGAACAGGTTCTTCAATCAAGGAATAGATACAGCGAGCCATGCTTATAGTTTCCAGGATCTACTTGTATAAGAGAAGCGTCAAAAAGCTACAAGAAAATCAATTATGGGATGTCTAAGTAAAGTTATTGTACTATCAGCTTCACTACAAGTATAACAACGTCGAATTTGAATTTTAATGTCCTCTCGTTGATAAGATAGTTCCATTGGACTTCGCATAGTATATATTCTTTTATTTCAAATTATTCCAAGAGATTAATTTTGGTAAGTTCATCGATCAAGGAAAAGTGATAAAACGAGCCACATACCACATTT
>JASDQU010103067.1:36622-54864 GCA_032191745.1 Picea mariana | reverse complement strand
GGTCTGATATTTCTACTTATAGACATTTCTAAAGTGGGCTGGCTCCCTTGTATCTTGAATCTTTCTGCCTCCTCCTCCCTCTTTTCTTTACGAGACTTCCTTCCTGCTCTCTTCGAGGGATGCTCAAAAGTTTCATCCTCTGAAGAGCCTGAGCTTTCCTCGGGTTTTTTCTTTTCTATTTCTGCATATGTAGGGTTTGAAGGACTGTCTTGATTGTCCCCATTCTGTGGCTCTTTCCCTCCCGCTTTGAATGTAGGTGGGGTTTCTGCCTATTCACCATTCTCTACTGTTTGTTTTGCTTGCTTGGCCTGAGCATTTGCTGGTCCCCTTTGCACTGCATCCTTGTCTTGTTCGTTGCTTTCACTGCTGCGAGTTACGGTCGTTTGGCCTTTCCCTTTGTCTTTTTTTGTGTTAGTGTTTTTCTGAACCAGGGTCCACGATTCCCCATTGTTTTTTTCTGCATGTTCCTCTGATTTATTCTTACAATGCTTTGCAAAGTGCCCGTGTCCATGGTAGTGTCTGCACTTAAAGGGAATTTTCTCATAGTCCAGTTCTTGCACGTACGTCCACCCAGCTACGGTGAGATTGATTGCTTCCGGGAGCCCCTATTCTAAGTCCACTTCTACGCAGATTCGAGCACACGAATATTGATCTTTCCTTGCTACGTGATCTATGTATTTTCCCAGCGCATTGCCGATGATTTGAAGGGATTTTTGGTTCCAGCAGTGGAGTGGAAGATGTGGAAGCCTGACCCAAACCGACATTGCAGAAGGCACGTCTTGTGTGGGGTCGAAGTCTGGTGTCCACTTATTTAAGTAGAGACCCTGAGGACCCATGAAGAATGGTCCATTTCTGAATATCAGACCCCTATCTTCAGTGTTCTCGAGCACAAAGACGAAGAATCCCTTTCCTACGAAATAACTTTTAACTCCCTCTTTGATCAGGGGTTTCCAGTTTCTTTGGGTCCAATCTTCCACTGTTTTAGGCGAAGGCCAGAGACCCATAAACTGGCCTATGAGTCCTCTCTCGGCCAAGTTCAGGGCTGCTTTGCATGTTTCTTCCTCTGGCAGAGCCACCATAGGGATGGAATCCATTTTTCTTACGAACTTTTGCTGTGAAGCTGAAGGCGGCCGCTTTGAACCTGTTGAAACCATTTTCCTGAACGCTTGGACCTCTGGGGGCGGATCGGGGTCCCCTGGAGCTTCCATCGGGCCAAGAGGAGCCTGCAGGACACTGGCTTGACAGCCTCAGGTGCGCGCAGGGGCGACCAGCAGACCTCGCTCGGGGAGGTGCGCGCGCGGTGATTCAAAATTGGTTTCATTTTGACACAAGATTGAAACAAAATTAAACTATGCTTGTAAATTTCTGACGTAATTTCCAAAGGTAGAGATACCCATGGATGGTTGGTACTCTGCCCCCAGCTTGAAAAGCTAGCAGCTTAAATCTAGAATGATAATCAAAGGCTGGAGATGTGCCCCCCCCAAGCTTCAATTCATTCCCTGACTTTGAGGTTGTCACCAATTTCTGTACTAGATTGAGAAAAAGGATAAGGGCAGATGAAATGAAGGTTCAAATACGAGACCTAATGAAAGACTCAACTTGGTATGAGAGGTGATTGTTTCATTTTTTAACGATCTTGACACAAAAAAAGAACTATGCTCAAGACCTCTATTTCATTTTTTAACGAGCTTGCCACAAAGAAGTAAAACTATGTTCCAGGTTCTAGGTTCAATTCCCAGATTTTTGTTTCATTTTTTAATGATCTTTCTACAAAGAGGAAAACTATGATCGTGACCTTTTCTTAATTAAGCCTTCCAAGAGGATAATGCTCTGGAAGGAAACCATGTCAAGGGACAAAAATTGGTCATGGATTCCAAGAGATCTTTACTGGATGAAAGAACAATGCTCTGGAAGGAACACATGTCAAGGGACGCATCAGGGGTAAGGAGATCATTCTCTACTAGCCCTATCAAAGAGATCACCATGTCAACAACCGGATCTAATTCATAAGAGGCTAAGCTTATAGTGAGAGGCTCAACTTCATCGGTAGCTGAAGGCATGGGAGATAACACCACATAATTAACCTGTGGTGGGGACGATATCATCTCCATATAAGAACCGTTTAGGGAGTTAATTGGGTTGATAATAAATTCAAGACCAATGCATGAAAGTTGATCAATACCCACAATTATTTCATCGTGAGGGAAAGACATCACATGAAGAAAAGTGGTCACAATAGATTTCATGGCATAGACATAATCTCACCCAAGGAGTAAATTGAAATCCAAGGGGTCCTGAACTACCATAACATCAATAAAGACATTTTTCCCTCCCAAAGTTATGGGAAAATGAGGAAGGAATCCTAAAGGGTGAATGGTTCTTCTATTAAAAGCTAATAGATTCTGCATAACTGGTACAAGATGAGGATAACCGAAAGATTTCCAACCAATAGAGGATAAAATACTAACAGACGCACCTTCATCTATCGGTGTCTAAGGAACGACCCAACCACAAACGTGTACTATAATCTTGAAAGGAATGTGAGAGGGAAGACAAGGTCCAGTTAGTGCACCCCAATAAAAAAGGATGGCCTCATTACTTGGAGGGGGTTTCACGGGAGAAGGAGGAATGTCCCCCAGCATGGTATATTATGTATCAACGATAAAAACATGGGCAGTATTGGGTTTACTCTCTAGAGGGAGAGTAGGATCGACCGATGATGGGATCAGATCGACCACTTGGGTTTTATTCTCCAAGGGGAGAATGGAGTCAATGGATGGTGTAACCGGAGCGACCACTTTGGCACTCTTCAGAGGAGGAGTGGGCTTGACCGATGATGTAACCAGAGAAACCACTTTGGGTTCACTCTTTAGATGAAGAGTGGTGCTGATCGATGACAGAACTGGATCAACTACTTTGGGTTCACTCTTTTGATGAAGAGTGGGGCTGACTAATGACTAACAAGATCAGCTAATTTGGTTAGTGGTTCAACCGAGGATGAAACCATATTGACCACCTGATCAATTGGATTGACCGGGGACAGAACCGGATTGACTAGTCCATAAAATAACGATGGGTTGGGAGAAATATTATGATAACCAATTGGAAATTGAAGCTTTTCCAAAAGAGAAGAAGTCTCGTCCATACAAGGACAAAGGTGAGAGTAATGATCACCTTCACATAACATGCAAGGAAACTTGATAGTTGTCTTTTTCTTACCAACCTTAATGTCACTAGTTGACGGGGTGTCACTAGTATGTCTAGCATGAGCCGATGATGTGGAGGACCACATTTCTAAGACCTTGGGAAGACCAAGGAAATCCCTCAAAAGGTGGTCACCCTTATAAATACTGCATGGGAATTTGGGTTTTGGATTCTTCATTATAGTCGTATCGACCTCATAAATGCTCCCAATAGGATTAATAGTAGTTGGTTGCTTGGATCCAACATCTAATGTAGTTGGCGGCTTGGTCCTTTTCAGGTTCTTCTTCTTATCTTTTTGTTTCTTCTTCTTCTTATCAACCTGGCTACTTTCTTTAGATATTTCACTAGGAGAAGAAGGAGAAAGGGAAGGAGACTTAACGAGTGAAGAAGGTGAAAAGTCAACATGAGGTTGATGTGTGGGTGGTGTGATTACATCTGAAGCACTTGCTACATTTGAGATTACCGGAGTGGAAAACAACCATACCGATAACCCAATTGTGAGACCTGGAAGGCTCAAAGTAGTGATGTAAGGAGGACCAATGTTTTCGTAAGAATGAAAAAAAAAAGGTTCCCCTAGAGAAAGGGGTTTCTCCATTGGTAGTTTTGGGAACTAACACCATTAAACAAAGGTCCAACCTAGAGTCTGCTAGGGAAAATAAGCAACACACGCTACAAATCTGAGAAGCAAACAAGCAAACAAACCTTCCCACAATGAAACCAGTAGTTGGTGATGAAATCCAACATCGCGAGATCAAAATAGTAAGGGGATGGGATAGAGCGGGTGGATCATTTACATTGGTGACCTACTTAATGGACTTACTCCTTGGTGCAAGCTTCCACACAACAAATGTGGATTTACTCTCCAAGGAGCCTGAGTGAGTTTGACGAACGTCTGTTCTAGGTACAACGGAGACTTCTCTTCACTGTCACATTGTGTAAAGAACCTAAGGATTATGGATACTAAGGTCACCAACTCGTAGTCAACCTCTGGGAAGGTACAGTCGACAGTCCAGTTTGAACATATGGGCAGGATAACAAGTCCAGAATCCTTCGAGAGAACTAAGGACAAGTGGATCGGTAGAACTCTAGAGGACCCTGGATGGATTAAGAATAAATGAAGCACCGAGACCAAATGTAGACAGTTGGACCTCAAGAAGAACCCCCAATATATGATATGACTACTACGAATGGTTAAGCCTCGGAGGGATAATATCCATTGCTCTCCTGAATGCGACCTTGTGTGTAACTCCTGTGTGAGAGGGGCATCCCAGCTATGCTTATACAAAAATTGGATTTTCTCTCCCTATCGAAAGATGCTAAGTTTCTTTGACAGCTTTGGAAAGTCGTCCTTCACACATATTTCAAATCCCTACAACATAAGTTAATGTAGGTTTGCTACCAAAAAATGTAAAAATGTCTAATAAATTTTAGTTTAGCACTTGATTTTTAAGGTTGTTGTTTACTCAAGAGGAAAATGGTGTGGACTAAATGATGTCTTGACCGACTCTAAACAATGCAAAAAAATGATAATGAAAATATTTCACTACGATGAAAGCTATATTATGAGAAGGAGAAAATGTTTATCATTCCCAGATGCATAATGTCCCAAAATGCCAAAAACCATGCAATTTCGCTACTTCAAATGCAAGCTAGTTTCACTACCCAAAATCAAGAATGCAACTATCTTCTTTGTTTTATTATAATGTATAAATAAAGTAAATACAAATCCTTCAATGCTCCACAACTTTCAATCAGAAGAAAGAGTCATATGCAGATGCAAAAGACATGAAGTGACAAAGGTTTCAAACAAGGCATACACTCAAAGCAATGAGAACTGAAAGAAAACAAGTAGAAACTTGTTCTAACAAGAAATAAATCAAGGATTCAACAACTGACAAACATTCATGGAGTACAAGAAAATGCAACGAAGAATCATAGAAAAGACAGGGAGAAAGCGAAATCACTCAAATTGTCCCGACAAACCAAGTAGCAAGAAAGGGAAATTTTACATTTCTAAAAAAGTTTCAAGCTCCAATAAAGATAATAGGGAGCGATAAGCACCAAATATCAACCTAAATAACTTCACAAAACAATATACAGATTCTGGGTAAATACTTCCACAAAACAAGATGAAACAATTTGAGCAGAAGAGGGCAAAAATCCTCCAAGAAGGAGACCAGCACTCCCTGTGTCAAGGGCACAGAGAAATGTAGTGCTCTGTAAATCACTTTAGGGGATATCTAGAGCTCTGATAGAGACAAAAAATGTAGAAAACTCACCCAGAATGCAAAGAAATTAGTGAAATTGCTAGTGAAGATGGGATAAAGGTAACGGATCATAAACAAATAGTAAAACTGATTTAAAAGGTGGGAAAATGGTAGGGAAAAACCAAGGAAATACAAATCTATGTTGATCCCCAGTGGATTCATTGATTTCTATTGTAGGAAAATTCCCCCATGGACAGGTGGATTCCCTCTTGGATCTTAGACCCCTATGACCAAGACAGAAAAGTTCTAACCTTGAACACTGACTTTTCTTTAAACATAGCTAAGTTAATCAATAGAGAAAAGGAATAATATATGAGTAACTTTTTACGAAGTTTTTCCTCACCCAGTCCAAGTTGAACTTGATCTGCAAGTCCTTCAACGAGTCCTGCAATCCCATAAACAACAAAGACAAAGAATACTTCCTATTCTACCATGATTAGTTTGAAACTAGATTTATCCAAAAGACAATCTCATGCAAATGTACACAATCATGAAGGAAACATGCCAATCACATGTATTAATGAGAACAAAATAAGGTTCTTACAAAGTGTAGATGTAGATGTAGCAGCCTCACCAAGCTCTCCTTGTCCAAACCCTTGCTTGAACGATCCATAATCAAAATGACAATACTTTTCACTGATTATTCTGTTGTCTCCACTTCTCATGAGATCGTAAGTTTGGTATATCTAAACTCCTATATCCCTTACTCCTCCATGGAAATCCCTCATTATATAGGAATTGGAGGCTTAACCACCATGGAGAGGATCTCTCATTAGATCCACTAAAAAAGGGATCTCTAAGATACTTAGGGAGAAAATATTTCTTAAGAATTTTAGGGAGGAAATATCTCTCAAGGATTTTAAGGAGGAAATATTTCACCCATCCATGAGATCCTCCACCTTCCCTTAAAAATAGGAAACCAAATGTGAGGTGGAGTCTCACACTTAATTACTTTCTTTTTCATGAATATTAATAATAATTCATGTGTACATGGTATTTTGGCCTTCATGTAATATATCTCTGTTCCACATTGACTAGGGATTGTGACATAGGTTATTCCATGGTGTCAAGTTGTATGAGACACTTATATGACACTTACGACACTTAGGAAGAGGTACCTAGGTGTGAAAATTTCATGTGTAATAGCATGATGCACCTCTGGTAGGCCAACATGGGTACTTTAAAACTTATAGGAAGATCAGGGAGAGGTTCACATGGAAAGGCCTCAAAGATGATGTATTGAGGCATCTGAGGGAGTGTATGACTTGTGAGCAGAAAAAGTATGAGAAGACTCATACGATGGGGTTATTACAACCTTTACCCATCCTAGGGAAAAATTTGGAAAGTGTATCCATGGACTTCATCACAGGTCTATCAAATCTATGGAGCAGAGATTACATATATGTGGTGGTTGATCGGTTGACTAAGTTTGCACATTTGTTTTCCATATCCTCATAATGCAAGGCAACACAGATGGCAGAGTTGTTCTTTAGGGAGGTATTCAGAATCCATGGGTTGTTGAAGTACATTGTCAATGACAAAGACAACATATTCCTCAATGCATTTTGGCAAGAGTTGTTTAGGTTGGATGGCACAGAGTTGATTCCTAGCACTAGTTACCACCCTCACACAACTGGTCAAATAGAGATCGTGAACAAGTGGCATGAGGGGTATTTACGTAACTATGTGTTTGGGCAACATAAGGCATGGGTTAAGTGGTTGCATTTGGGGGAAAATTGTTGTAATACCACTTATCATATGTCCATCAGTATGACCCCATTTTGTGCATTATATGGCTATGATGCTCCTTCATTTGTTGAGTTAGGGATAGCAAGGCTCCCAAAGCCAAAGACTAGATTCATAAGAGTCAAGATATCCTCAAGACTCTCAAGGACAATTTATAGATGGCAGATAGTGAGTACAATATCTATACAAATAGGAACAAGGTCAAGCGAACTTTTGAGGTGGGAGACTTGGTATTTTTTATATTACATCCCTACATATAGTCTTGGAAAGGGCAGGCTGTAATGTCCCTTTCCAAATCATCTCTCTAGGATATTGATGTAATAGCCTAAGTGATTACTGTAAGCTATAGTCAATGGAAAAAAAAGATTAATTAATTATTTAATGTCATCGGGGGGGAAAAAGTAACCTTTTTAAAAGTGACAATGAGTAATTAATTAAAAAGGTGTTTTTAAGTGACTTGGGATTACAAAGTCACTTTACTTTATTAAAAGGGTAAAAGGGTCATAAAAGGGTCAACGAGGAAATAAAAGAGGAATGAGGGCACCCTCTCTCATTATGCATTGCTATTTTATAAAAATGAAATTGAGAGAGCTCTTGTGGCCATAGATGATTTTAAGGACTAAATTTCTCAAATGGGCTAATTTTCCATGCTTTTTCCCAAAAAAATATTTGTTAATTTCCATTTTTTCTTAAATTGATTTGCCCAAATTCCATAGAATAAAATTATTTTACCTTAAAAATAGCCAAAATTTTATAGAAACTATATAAAATCCTTATAAATTTGAATATTTTTACAAAATTATCACTAAACATTTTACATTTTGCATATTAAGGAATAGTAATATTAGACCATGTTTCTACATTTTAATATAAATTTCCATCCTTAAAGTCATCCATGCTTGTGGCTTTGGCTCTTGGGATGAAAAACCCTAGAGAGAGAGAATGTTTTTAGTGGTGAGACGATCCAGGCTAGCTGGTCATAGAGTGAATATCACTTAAATATTTTCACAACACTTCATTATGGTCGAGATATTCACCATTTGGTAGATGGGCTTGCTTTTGTAGAGGCCATTTTTGCTTGAAAAGGACGAGTTGAGTTTGCAATTGCATTTCTTCTATTTGGGGATGTGTTCTATTGGTTAGTAGATGAGTTTCTTAGTGTGGGGCTGAGTTACTCCTTGTTGGGATGATTTTCCCTCATCCTGGGCATATTTACTTAAAATTGGGTGTATTTACTTGAAGTTGGGAAAGTATCTTTGTTGATGTAGTGTTATTGATCTATGGGTCGAGTTTCCTGGATGAAAGAGGGTCGGGTTTACTTGTTGGGTTGGGTTTTAAGTTGTTGGGGTTGATTTTCCTCTCCAAGGGACGACTTTAGAGCTATTGGGGCCACCATTTCACTTGTTGGGAAAGTTATACCTTTGCTGGGGAAGAAATACCTTGATGTAGGGTTGATTTCTCCATTATTGAGGTCTATTTTGTGTGCAGAACAACCATATTCTGGTGGGTGTTAGTTGTTGGAATGTTGGGCATATTTTGTGTCATCTACAAAAAAAATTATCCCTGAAATTTGAAGTTGCAGCCTACATAAATTATATATCAGGTTTTTTGTTTATCATGTTGTACTATTTGCTTATATTTTCATGGTACCTTGGCTATTACAAATAAATGTTGCAATAAATATATTTGAGTTTGTATATATTAGTGTTACATTGTAAATCTCAAGTAGAGTGTAGAAATATCTATGAACTATAGATGGAATTATTTGTATGCAAATTGTTTGACGTAATGTATACATGTAAACTAAGAAAAATTAAATAAATTAGTGAAGACATTACATTGGATTACATCACTAAAGCCAATATAAATTTTAATAAAAAATAACAAGGCATTAAAAACAATTCTTGCACGAGCCTTTTAACAACATAAGGAATTTTATGTCCATAAAAATCAAATCACAACAATGTTTTCATAAGGAGTCTAATATTCAACAATTTTTCTATGCTTCATTGGAAATAGAAATACCCCAAACCATAAGGAGTCTAATATTCAACATTTTTTTTGTGCTTCAATGGAAATAGAATTACCCCAAACCAATGTATGTTCTCAAACTAAAAAAAAATATTTTCCAAGTTTTCATAAAAGTTCCTTAAGATCTCGTGCAAATTCTCAAACTAGTTTATGAGAAGCATATTTTGAATAAGAAGTGCAACACTTTATTAGTATTTTATATGTTTACTACAATCCAATAAAAAATATCACAACGGTTCTAGAAAAAAAAAAACTAAAATATTCTACAAAATAATGCAAAACCTATGAAATTGTGCAAGAATAAATACCGCTTTAATGCAAACTAGACATAGATCAATGATGCTCACTACTTCCACAATAAATCAACAAATAATCCAAATTCCAGTGAGCAAAAATTGTGTTCACCATAACAAAAGGACAAACCCTAACAAAACACTAAGAATGTGAAACCACCACAAAAACCTAAAGTCCACTAGACCAACTACAACAACATAATCAAAGCCTAACATCTTGAACAAGAACAACAATGTCAAACCATTGCTAAACCAACTCAAACATCAACAACAATGAAACAAATGTGAAAGGCCAAACCCAAAACCTTTTAGAAACTTAGGATTGAAAAAAACAACATTGATGTACCCAAGGTTTACTATGAATCCATTTCCAACAACATCCACAACCAAACTCGAGTAGCCAATCTACACCATAAACACAAAAAACACCAAGCCTTAGCTCAATGCTGATCTCCACCATAGAAATGACAATAACAAAATTGAACCCTAGCAGTTGAATAATCTTGACTCTTGCATAATCAATGATATACCATTGTTCAATGATCGAAGTTAAAACTACACCAAAACACAGAGAAACACACCCACAAATCCCTACCAAATCACTACCAGGAAGATCAATAGAAAGAGTGCAATTGAAGCCACTACTGACAACATACAGAGAAAGACCCAAAAGGTTGAATCGCCAAATTACACTAAAACACCAAGAACACAAGACATTGCAAAGCGCCACCCCCCACCAGACACTACAATGCTAACCTAGCAAAGACACTACCAACTCGGTACCAAACCAACACCAAACATCATCGACAACAAAATGAACACGAAAGGCCAAACTCAACCTTTTACAAATTTTAAGATTTTAAAAACTTACATTGACTTAGTAAAGTTCTAACGCTGGCAAGCTGCGACTAGAAATAATATAATAGAACTCACTGCTCACAACATCCACAATAAGAATTGAAAGGCCAAACCACACCATCACATGAAGCCTTCTCTAACCGTCATACTCCATGACAAACAACAATTTAATAGAACTCAACATTGTTGAACCAATTTGAATGTCAACGAACAGGAAAATCCAAAGCCAAAACCCTTTAAACACTTTAGAATTTGAAAGAATTACATTGATATACTGAAGGTTCAATATCACAAAGCCATTATTAACCCTAGCACTTGTAAATCAGAAAACTAATATGCAATGGAAATACATAAAACAACAATCACTGTTGGCACAGGGGCAGACCCAGGGTTCAATGCTTCAATGACGCACCAACAGAACCCTAACTACCGGCCCTTTCGACAACACCTGCGAAGCAAATGAAGTCTCACCTGAGATAGAGGCAGGGGGGGGTTGCAGGACTTAGGTGTATACAACCTAGCTGGGACACAGATCTAAGATCACAATTCTTAACATATCACTTAGCCAATAACATTCATTAGTCTTTAACCCTTATTAACATCATAGGTCAAACCCTTATTACAGAACAACATAGTATCAATAAAGATCAAGCACGTTCAATCACTTAAGCACATAGTGTTAAATAAGATATAGCATATTCAACATAAACAAATCACTAAGCATTCATAGATCTATCTAACATACATAAATATCAAAGCACCAAGCATAAGTCACATCAATAACATATCACATCGCACAAAGAAACCATAACACAGGATATACGTGGATCACCCCAGTGTGGGGCTACGTCCACCAACTCTTCTTCTCATCTTGTTAGTCTCTTCAATCTTCTTATAGGCACCAAGATACAAATCCAACTCCACATAGGACAGGAGATGTGTGCACACCTTGCCAGATCCTCCTTCCTCGAGTTAGGTCAAAGCACAAATCCTTACACAGTCTGTGCACAAAGAAATTAAAAAATGCTTGCACTTAGCTTTGCAAGCTTCAATACATTCATGCACTAAGCCACTTAGTCCTAGTTCTTACATTTCTTAGCTTCCTATTTATACATCACAAAAGGGCCCTAAGCATGGGTAAACCCATGGATCGACATCCCATACCCGTTAAATAAACCCTAAAACCCAAAAATATCGCAAATGGGTGAGATCTCATGATCTCTGCTTCATTGGGGCGCTTTGTCTTC
This sequence comes from Picea mariana, assembly GCA_032191745.1. Classification (NCBI taxonomy): domain Eukaryota; kingdom Viridiplantae; phylum Streptophyta; class Pinopsida; order Pinales; family Pinaceae; genus Picea; species Picea mariana. The sequence continues at coordinate 43,218 of JASDQU010103067.1, read as the reverse complement.
GACCAGCCTGTCGAAGTCACAAAAATAGTCAAACATGACCAACGTTTCCACAAAACTTGGTCAAGGGCTAACATGCCCCCAAAAATCATATGTGACTTGTCCCGGGTCACTTTGAGTTGCCTCGACTTGTTGCTTCGCTAGAGCCTCATGCTCGGTGAACTCTTGGATGACTTGCTTAGTGACAAGCCCTTCAAGGCTCTATTCCACTGTGGCGACCACTTGTTCCAACTGTGATACTTGTCCCTCAATCTCTTCAAAGAGGGTGTAGCGTTCATCCTATACTGGATAGAGTCGTTGTGTCACCTCCATCACTCTATTCTGGATGGTAGTGACCTGCTGTTGAACTGTGCACTGCTCCTATGATCTCTTCATCTTCTCAACAGCCATAAGATGCTTCAGCTGTGCTTGCACTGTTGATGCTTGTTTCTTCACCTCCTGGAGTTGTGCCTCCAATATCCTCATCTTCGGGTCTTCTACAAGATGCTCATAGGTCTGCCCACTTCGGTTACTGATTTTCTTACATTCTAAATATAGCGCTCTGATTCTTTCGACTATGCTCTTGGCAGTTTATTCCCTTTTATCTCGCACTTCTTGTGGAGTGCTCGAAAATACTTGCAGTTCTAACTCTGCTACTCTTTCTTGAAGTTGTTGAATGGCCTCAACGAGCTTTCCTACTTGGCTCTCAGTTGTCTCTTCTTCCATCTAGGCCAAGCTCAACATAGAGCAAAGTGCTCTAGTTACTGCTTCTCTAACCCCCATCTACTCCGCGAGCAACAGGTCTTTTTCTCTCTAGATTTTCTCTCTGTCCTCCTCGAAATTCTCTCTAATGTCATCTTTCTCTTGTTGCACAACCCAAAGTTACTCTAGGGATTCCTCCTATGCTTTCTTCAAGGCCTCTATGGCCTGTTATATTTCTTCCTGTACTCGATGAAGGAAAGCCTCTGTCACATTTGCTATCCTTTGCAGTTGTGTGGGCTCATCCTCCAATTCTGCACCTTCTGATGACGATGGCACAGTAGACACTATGTGGCTCGAATAAAGAGCTTGTTGTACCCCCTTTAGCTCTGCCTTGATTCTGTCATACATTGTCTCCTTCTTTGCTTCATTTCACTAGAATATATCCTCCGAAGCATCTGCTACAACTGCAATGATGAGGTCAATATCATCCAGTGTGAGCACATTCTGCAACTGAGGCTTATTGGCTTGAGATTTCTTTTGTGCTGAGGGTTTCTTTCATTAAACCTTCCTTTTCTTTGATGTATTGACCTCTGTAAGGGGATCCTTTGGCGGTGTCACTTCGCCCTTTTCCTTCTTTTCTTTTTCCCCTTCCTCTTCTTAGTTTACTTCGTCGCCTCCTCATCCTCCAAGTGAATCAGACATAGTTTCCTCCGATGCGTTGTTTATCTCTTGAACTTCTTCCTTTTTCTTCTTCTTCTTAGCACTACTCGGTCCATCCCACTCTATCTGAGTGACCAAAGGACTTCTGATGATGTCGGGGTTGAAGAGCTCTGTCTACTCGACTAGTACAAGGAATTCAGCTGATCGTTCCTTGGGTATCTCTTCCATGTCTTCATCAGTCAATTTATAGTATGATTGCAACTCCTCCTTGCTTTCATCCTTGCGCACAGTTATATAAATGAAGTGGCAGTCTAAGAAAAACTTCACTAGTGGCCTGTAAGTATGCAAGGTGTTCAGGGTCATTCGGGGGAATGACTCAATGGCGCGTGTGAGCTATAGGTAGTAAGTGTGAAACATCGCATTTGATTTCCAATGCTTCTCCATGTCGCTTGTATAACACAAGGTGGTGAACCTCGCGGCCAATGTTTCTGATGGATCAAATTTAGGGAATGTCGCTCCCTTCAACATATCCCAAGTGACAAAGGCAATGAGAACCAACAACCAGCTAAAGTGGAACTCATAGCCTTGTTCATGTGCTTCATGGTAGTCCTTCTCCAACTCGTTGACGATGTAGCTCGCCTAGTTCATCTGCATGCCCTCGACCCATTTCCCTGCGAGGTCGATGATGAACCCTGTAACTTGCGTCAATCGGTTCTTTATGACGAGCTTGCCAGCGATCAACTGACAAGGTAGGCACACTGCACCATATTGGATGGAGGCTACCTTCTAGCCTCGCTTCCCTTTCTCCACATCACCATAGGTTTCCTTTATACGTTGTGCCAAGGAGCGATCTACAACCTTCCCTAGGTAGAATTGATGAGGGCCCAGTCCCTACATGCTCAATCTAGTGATCAGGTGGATCAATGCTGGATCCACAGTCATGCGCCTATCTAACCAGAGATAACCTCCATGGTAGAACACCAGGAGGATTTTAACACACCCGTTAACCTCCTGATGTTTTCCGAAGTGGGGTATCTTCATGACGTTCAGGATCATGGACCTCGTGATATATTTAATCCATGGCTGTGGGACTATCTTCGGCTTCTTCCCAATCATCTTTTTCAATACTTACCTATGTGGTGTGAGCAACACATAATTCTTCCTATCTCCTAGGTTAAAGTCTCTTATCTTAAGATCAGGGATCAATCCTAGTTGTGGTCCAACTACGCGTATTCCCTTCGAGAGGTATGCGGTGATGAGCATGTAATCGAAGTCATGTGGGATGTTGTCACAACTAACCATGCTAGCTAGAGGTGGGATGTAGTCGAGAAAGACCGACAGGATTAGCTTCGCGTTCACGAGATCGTCTTGTGATTTCTTCTTTTCTCAGTTGTTGTTTGGCTAGATCGACATGCAGTCGAGGGGGATGCTTGCAATCCGGCCGTCGATGAGGCCTGTACTCCTACGGACATGACCTTCTCATCCATAAGGTCGATAAATATTTCTTCTACTGATTTATCTACTGCGCTAAGGTCGCCTGACATGCACTCTCATAATTTAATATCTTAGGTAGGTGACTAGACACTCAAGGTAAGAAAAATGGATGGCGAGGTCTCAAAAGAACAACGCGATAGCAATCAGTTCTTTGTGGGCTCAAATATCTCAGTTTACAAAAGTGTCCCTGGTGAGGCATTCGGCATATTAAATAAGAAACATCATAACAAACTCCTCCAAAGGGTAGGAATGCCTCAATCAATACGATTCCATCCATTGTGGCAAAGTCCTAATGGTCCAGTGGTGATATTTCATGAAATAATTGTGTTTCTAGCCATTATAGAGCGTCGTTCTAATGTTCTGGATGCCTCCAACAGTCATATTGCTTCACTGTGGCAAAGTGCCATTCTACGTTGTTCTGCTATTCTGGCGAGGTTCAAGTTCTGCAAGTCTGGAACCTCCTGCAGTCTTTCTAACTTGCTTTCTTCTTGCTGAGATTTCTTGCCTTCTTTCCTGTGATATGAGTCTCTGGGTTGCTCTTTCCATTCTTGTTCTTATCTTCTCTTATCATAGTAACTTGGCATTGCTGAGGGTTTGTCAGAGGGTTCAGACATGCTACTTCTTCTCTTATTGTTTCTGGGGTAGGGTCTCTTCTCTCCTACATGGATAGGTTCTTTAATCCTTATTGCATTCTTTCAACTTCAATAGCTAGGTCTTTGACCCTTAGTTGCTTCGAATTGTCTTCGTGTTCTTCTCTTAGTCGTTCTACTTTCTAGGCTATGAAGTCCCTTAATTATCGCTTTTTCTATTCTATGGCTTCCTCTTCTTCTTTCCTTCAGATCTGATCTTTCTCAATCCAGGTCCTTCCTAACAAAAGTGCAAAAGGAGCATTCTTCTCAACAAACTTAATGACCTAAAATTCTTCTTCAATCGATGTTCCATGGGATATCATAGGTACATGAGTAAGTATTCCACATAGGGTTATCATCTTTTCTTTAAACAAGCCTGTCCCTCCCAATGAAGGAACCATAACAGGCTTTCCCAAAATTTCCCATGTGCTTTTTGGCATGATATTCACCTTTGTTTCTTCATTCAGAACATAGTCGATGTCGAAGTCTCCTATTCTTGTTTCTATGCATTTCTTTTCTTTTAAGATCTCTGGTAAAATGATGTCTTTATGATCATTTAGGGTTTCTTTCAGCTGTAATAACATAGATTCTGATTCTCTCTAAGTTTCTATCATATCTTGAGTTTCTTGAACTTCTTCATGGTTTTCTTGTCTCATGTTTATATTTTCAACTTTATCAATCATTCTAGGGAAATCCAAAACCTCATGGTCAACCACTTTACAACAAAGACAAATAGGACCTATACCAGGGCATTCCTTAGCGAGATGTCCTAGTCTTCGACAATTATAACATAATGTCAATCCTCTCTTTATCTTAAAAGATCCCCAACCTTTTCTGTACTGCGCACTGGGATCACAGTGTTGGACCTGCAACCTGCAAAAATTCTTTCTAGGGCCCTGCATCCACTTGTTAGTCCAAAAATTATTTCTATGCATAGGAATAACATATCTTTTGCTAACTCTATTAGATCTATTCATATCAAATATTATTTCTTCTAGTTGTGCCCTAGTTTTCAGAATAGGACAAAATCTATCAAACATACCTAAATTCATAATTTTCGATGCAAACATTTCCACTTATCTTACCTTTATCAGAGAAAAAAGCTTTGAGATATTACCTCTTTTATTCAGATCAAACTTCTCTTCTTAGCATAGGGCTTCACAAGTCAAGTAGAATACTGTGCACTACAGTAATAGATCTACGCACAAAGCTTGATCTTTTCCTTAGTTCCCAGCAATCACAGTTTCAGGTCCCGACAACGGAACTATTTGTTGGCACAGGGCCATACCCAGGTTTCAATGCTTCAACAATGCACCAACAAAACCCTAACTACCGGCCTTTTAGGCAACACCTACGAAGCAAATGAAGTCTTAACTGAGGTAGAGGCAGGGGGGGTTGTAGGACTTAAGTGTCTACAACCTAGCTGGGACACACATGTTTGATCACAATGCTTAACGAAGCACTTATCCAATAACATTCATTAGTCTTTAACCCTTATTCACATCGCAAGTCAAACCCTTATTACATAACAATGCAATATCAATAAAGATCAAGCACCTTCAATCAATTAAGCACATAGCATTAAATTAGATCCATCATATTCAACATAAACATAGCACTAAGCATTCATCAATCTATCTAACATACATAAATATCAAATAACTAAGCATAAATCACATCAATAACATATCACATCACACAAAGAAACCATAACACAGGATATATGCAGTTCACCTCAGTGTGGGGCTACGTCCACCAACTCTTCTTCTCTTCTTATTAGTCTCTTCAATCTTCTTACAGACACCAAGCTACAAATCCAACTTTGCATAATATAGGATATCTGTACGCATCTCACCAGATCCTCCTTTCCTGAGTTAGGTCAAAGAACAAAGCCTTACATAGTCTGTGCACAAAGAAATTACAAAACGCTTTCACTTAGCTCTTCAAGACTCAACACAATCATGCAGAAAGCTAACTATTCATGCACTAAGCTACTTAGTCATAGTTATTACATTTCTTAACTTCCTATTTATACATTACAAAAGGGGCCTAAGCATGGGTAAACCCATGGGCCAACATCCCATACCTGTTACATAAACCCTAAAACCCAAAAATCCCACAAAAGGGATGAGATCCCATGATCTCCGCTTCGTTGGGTCACTCTATCTTCAACCAACCTGGCGAAGTCCCAAAAATGGTCAAACACGACCAAAGTTTCCACAAAACTTGGTCAAGGGCCAACAAACACCAATATTGACATGGTTCACCCAAACATTGGGCTACGTCCACCAAGCAGGTATCAGTTCTCTTCTTATTCAAAGCATGAAGATTACAACAAGCTCACTCGTCCATGTCTCTCATCCTCTATGGGCATACACAAATTAATAGCAATTTACACAAGAAAATAATTCAATTAATGCACTCCTATCCTTGGTCTCATTTAGTTACAATCAATTTGAAATAATCGGATCTAAAAAACTATTCTTGGGAATTCGTTGTCACCAAGATTCCAACAATCTCCACCTTGACAACAATTAACCTGATACCTTGCTCCTTCCTTTTGTTCATCACCTTTTCTGCAAGCCAAGAGAATCCAAGCACCATCTTATCTTCTCTAAAAGTACTGGTTTTGTGAACATGTCTGTGCAGTTCTCTTTTGTATGCACTTTCTCAAGAGAGACTCCATGTTCATCGATGACCTATCTTACAAAATGGTACTTGATAGGTATATGTTTAGTTTTACTGTGGTAGAATGGATTCTTAGCCAAGTGAATAGTACTTTGACTATCAAAAAGTAACTTTACTTTGTTCTGCATCCTTCCAAACTCACCAAACAAACCTTTCAACCAAACTGCCTCTTTGCAAGCATGTGAAGCAGCTACGTATTATGCTTCTGTAGTGGATAAAGAAACAATGTTTTGTAGATTTGACATCCAACTAATAGATCCACCTGCAAGAGTAAAGACATACCCTGAAGTCGACCTTCTCTTTTCCAAATCACCTGAAAAATCAGAAGCAACATATGCACAGACTAATTCACAACCACTATTATAAGTGATACAGTAATCACTTGTGCCTCTCAAATACCGAAGCACCCATTTCACCGATGCCCAGTGCTCTTTACCTGGATTTTCC
>JASDQU010103067.1:16199-35519 GCA_032191745.1 Picea mariana | reverse complement strand
TAACTTATTATGACACTTAAAATATTAAAAGATAATCAAAAGAGTGTTTCAAACATGGTAGGAATCAAGTTAATAAACAATAGTGACACATGTAATCCTCAATCAATATTCTCAACCAACATCGAAGCATTCTTCCTTTCTAATCTACTTCCATCTTCTTTCCTATCATTTTTTTTCCTGGACTAAGCTGGAGTGTCAACTATATTGACCTAACTCCAAATAGAATTCTTAAGCGGAAGTGTCATACATCTTGACCAAGCTTCCCCAACAAGAAATTAACAGTTGTCATCACATGTCTAGGGGAGCGTGACTTCACACAACCCTTCCACGACTTTAGGTTTCAAAGGATAAACAATGGACAATACCTCTACCTCTCTTGATACAACTATGGTCAATAGGATACTCGGTGGACGATACCTCCACACGTCCTGATAGGACTAGGGTCAATACCCTATATCAAACAATAGTGAAACTACTACTCTTACAATCACGTTGTCAAACAACCACCCTTGACAAGCTGTGAGTTCTATCAAAACAGCTCTTACCATAGATCATAACAATATTTTGAATCTTAAATTAAAGAATAAGTACAACTTATATCATACACTATTATCTTGATGTCTACTACATCCAAGTGACCTCGACACTACAGTCATTTGGCTATCACATAGCTCATCAACCTGTAGTTTAGTTCACCAATAACTCATATTCATGCATATACATCACAATTTCATTTAAGAATCCATATCTGCATTGACGTTCAATTAAGAAATGTATGTTTATTTTTACCATGTCCTACATATGTTAAAAATTTACAACATAACTTGAACTGATACTCACATACCAAAATTCCACTTTTAAATTTGTATGTTTGAACAATTCTCATAACTATCATCATTATGAACATATAACAATAAAATAACATTATACAACACATAAATAGGTTCAGATATACATGTCTCAAATATCTAAAGCAGTTCAACTAAGTCCAAATAGTTACTAAGCAATGAATTACTAAGATAAATAAAATCAAAGTTCTAATTGTCCAAGGTCAATATACGAGGTGTTACAATTGTTTAACCCTCTAAACGTTTGTTAACTATTTTTGTTTGACCATTTGTTTATGGATGATATGTTGAACTCATAGCTAGTGTTGTTCCATTCATCTTCCATATTTCTTTCCAAAAATTGGTCGTCTTCTCATAACATTGTGTTATGTTTTGTGTTCTTTCCAAATAAACTGGTGGCACTCAATTTGGACTTTTCAAACTCCAGATATATTACTTCTATCAACAACACCTATTTGAAACTAGTTTTAGGACTAGTAAAACAACTCTAATTTCCACAACTTATATCTCATGAAATAAAATGTTTCAAAACTTGAATTTTTTATGAAAAATACTTCACAATGTCTTCTCAATATTTTGAAATTTTCACAGTCTGAAACCTTGTCCAAAAAAAGTTATAGCAAAAATTCCAATATGACTCATTTGAAATTGATTCCAGAACTAGTCATAAACCCTCACTTCCATAAGCTATATCTCATAAAGTATAATGAACCAATCCCTGAAATTTTTATTAGACGTACTTTGATATGTTTCCTCAATCTCCTGAAAATTTTACACTATAAAACTTTGTTAAATAAAAGTTATATGGAAAATTCCAAGATGAATCGTTTGAAATTGATTTTAGGACTGGTCACAAATCCTAACTTCTATAGGATATATCTCATATAGTATAACGAACTAGTACTTGGAATTTTTATCACAAGTACCTCAATATGTCTCTGCAATAACCTCAAAATTTCGTTGTCTAAATCATCATAGAAAAAAGTTATAGTGAAAATGTCAAGCTACCTTGATTGAATGAGTGAACCCCTAGGATCATATGCTCTGATACCAAATGTTATGAACCAAACTCCAAAAAATAGCCAATGAATAATCCACTTCAAGGGGAAACCTTCTTTTACAATATATGCAATGCACAAGACAAGATGAGATGCATATACAAATAAATATCCTTTATTATAAATATGAGATAATGTGATCATGATGTAACCTATCCTAAACCGATCTAATCATAACTAATAAACTAATAGTAAATGAGTGTTAGGGCCTTACCATAGGGTCTTACGGGCCTTAACAATGCCAGTAAGTAAAGGTTGACCATCACCACCCAACACGACTCTTTCAACTGCATGACATTCCTATGTCCAAATGGGAAGTCATTTGTATTGATTTTGTTGTGGGATTGTCTCTCACATCGCAAAGACACAATTCCATTTTGGTTGTAGTTGATAAATTGACCAAAAACATTCATTTCATTATATTCATAAACACTATGATATCACTGATGTGGTGTGGACATTTATAAGTGAAATTATTTGTTTGCATATCTTACCCAAGCAGATCATCTCGGATATAAATTCTTAGTTTATGTCTAAATTTTGGACAACCTTGTAGTGAGCATTGAGGATTCAGTTGAACTTAAGCACAACATATCATCCTAAAATGGATAGACAGTGTTGGAGTCGCCTTTGTTTTTTCTAGCCCATCTCGAATTTCATATCTTAATGCTCGAAATCGAAAGATGGTTTTCGTATTTTCCGTTTGTGGTTTCAAAATCTCTGAAGTCTTATCACGCGAGCGGCGATAGTTATTGTACTCTCGAAACGATTTCTACTTTTCGTCAAATATTTCTCCCTCCTTTGTTCTACCTAGGGATTTCTTATGTTGGATGCTATAGATCACGTAGTTCACAAGTCCCGAGCAACAAAACGACGAAATCGTTTTAAATTTTTACCCAAGGCAGTAACGAGAGTAAAATTTTCCTAAATCACGGTTAAATATCATCGGGTTTTCGCGTCTCGACGTTCACTAAATCCAAAAGTCTTATTTTCGTAACCCCGATAGCCGAAACCACGAAGCCCTTATTTTAGTAACCCGTGTCAAGGTTAAAGGTAAAAGCTAAGCCATGGTTAAGTTTTGTCGGAAATTCTCCACTGGGCGTATTCTCTTTTAAAAAGCTACACTGTCTAAGCCCCGAGTCGCGAAGTCGCGATAAAGATATGAACATAATTAATTAAACACTTAATCTGAGTTTATCCTCCCTTTTAATTAAAGCGTATCATCACGATCTCGCGGTTTCGCAGCTCGGCATGCAAACTTCCTGGAAACTATACCTTCAATGCTCCGAGTCGCGATATGGCGAATATAAATAAGTACGTAATTAATTAAGCGCCTAATCACAATTACGTTTTTATTAACCAAAGTAAATCATCACAATTTCAGGTGTTAGAGGTTCAAAGGGTTAAAGCAAAAATTCCCGATACGACGAGTACCGAAAGATTAATTAACTTTGGTAAAACTGGATTAATTAAGCTAAATCAATATCTCCCGTGTTTTGATGCTTGCACAGTTTACGAGGCAGTATTAATTCTTCCTTACGTCAACTAACATTTCGAACCGCCAAAATTTATGGCATTAATTAGAAATAAGGCGAATCGACAAATAAAGATTGGGTTATTATTGCTAAATTTATTTTTAAACGTGATTTGATCGATCTGTTCTTAAAAAAATATCGAGTTTTCGAATATATAGAGTTGTTATTCATTATAACGAATTCATTTCTATATTACGCAGAGCACACTTTCTCAGCGAGCTAACTTCTGTATGTATGCATATTTTTATCACAAAAGAGCTAAAGTAGGATCTCCCGTCATGGCCCTGCGAAAAGCATCTAAAGCCAGCATTGAGGTTTGAGGACAAGGTTCAGACAAAGTCATTGATACCTCACCTCGAAGTGTAGACTCTGTCCCGAACTGGTCATTCATTTCTGATGTTCTGCAGGCCGAATTAGTGGATTATTCTGATGATTCCAGCGACAATGAAAAAGACGACATAACCACCAAATATAAGATCGTCATTCAATCGAGAATGCATAAAGTAGCGGCCAGGCCACGACTGCTCCCCTACTATGATATGGTCCGATGGGAATTAGACCATGTGGACATACCAACCAGAACCATCATCAATGAGCAGAAGGTCACCATCGGGACTTTCAGACCTGAACATCTGCAAGCTATGTGCAAGTTGTCCACAACGTCCGACCTTACATACGATGCCGAATTCTTGGAAAAGTTCAAACAGAAGGAATGTGTGTAGTATGACAAGACTGTGTCTAGCTTAATAAGAGATTGGGTTTCGCACCCTGCGAAGTTCAGGGCAGACAGTAATGGCATATATTCAATAGCTTCCTTGGAACCACAGTTCAAGTATGTAACTATGATGACATGCAGATTATACGGGAGAGAGGACACCTCACATTTCTTTCTTCAATGGGTGCTTCTAATACACCAAGTCACCGAAGGTTGTTCCTTCAACTAGGTGAAAATGCTGTCTGATAGCTTGACCAGTCAGGTTACAGAGTATCGGGCGCAGAAAGAGAGTGGAAAGATTTCTTCATTTTTTTATGTCTGCATACATTATGGACGCCGTGTTCTTTCTAACACCATTTCCTTTAATGAGCTGGAGTTGGACTCCAACAGAGGCTGAGCCCATCCACGTCTATCATTCGAAATTGTGGGAAAACAAAGCGGCATATTTTGTATATGAAATCTTCAATTGGGTGATGGTATCTCTGCATGTCACTATTTTCGGCCACTCACCACCCAGGATCTCGGACAGTATAGTGATGAATTTGAGTAGTATAGCTGACTGGTATGTAGAAGCCGAATTCTCATATCTCAGAGTTTTCGAGGCTTCTGTTCCCCCGCATGCATTGCCATTATTTATCCCCGACAAGCTGGCTTGTCGCGAAGTTGCTAGACAAACAATAATTGGTGGCATAAGCAAGGAGCTTAAGGGATACTCAAAGAAGCTATGGCCACCTTTTCTTGTTCATTTAAATTTATATTCTTTGTTAGATTTCGAGCATGCTAAAGCTGAGGCAACAGCCCTGGAAGACCTAAAATTGTTCCTTATTGAATTCAAGAAACACGATCCGCAAATGATCGTGAGTAATCATTTGGCCAGTTGCGGACTCAAGAGATTTGAACACGAAAATTCACCCTTGGATGACATTTTCCGAGGCGCATAATCTTATGCCGAGATTTTAGCTCGGATACAAACCTTAGCACTTGAAGAGAGGGCCGATGTTCTAAAATTCCAAGAACATCGACGCAGTTGTCTTCCCGCAGTATTACGGGGTGAGAATCCGAGTACAGGGGAGGTGAAACAAAAAGATGCCGAAGGCTCCAAAGATGCAACTCCCAGTCAAGAAAAACACCAGGACGGGGAAGAGCAAACTAAGAGCCCAAAATCAGAGATAAAGACTCCCGACCCGCCAAAGAAGCAGACTCCGGTTACTACCCCAGGACAATCAGCGAAGCAAATCGAAGATCCTATTGCATCCGTTACTCCCTTGCAGTCAACTCAGGGGAATATTGACGCATGGTGGATCTTAAATGAAGAATTGAGGCCTATAAGGGTGGAAGAGCTCCCTCCAAATGAGTTCTTCTTTGATAAGAAGAGAAAGGTAGTGGTAAAGAGAGAATTCTATCAGGAAGGGGAATCGACAACCAAGAAATACAAAGTATTGACCGATGGGAAGGACAAGAAGAATGAACAGTTCGCGACGGAAATAGCTGGAACATTAGGGACATATGCCACAGTGAACCAATTTTCAGTCGGGGTTTTGAAAAACCGGTTGAAAAGAAAAAATCGCCTCATCAAAACCCTAGAAGCCAGACTAGCCACAACAACAGAGGCTGCCAAAGACCAAGCGAGTGTAGGAATAGAGCAAGCAAGGTTGGCCGATAAAAGTGAGATAGAGCTGCTCAAGACTAAGCTCGAACAAGCACAACTGGTGGTTTAGAATGGTAAGATGCAAGCGGGCCAGCAAAAATATTTGATCGAACAACTACAGGCTAGAGTGGAAATCGCCGAAAGTAAAGTGATAAATATCGGGATGTTCCAGTCCTAGCCAATGGAGATTCGAAGCAGAGTTTCTGCGGCCCAGCGAAATTTACTCGCCAAGGTAGAGGTGATTCGGGACAACTGCCTACTGGTTAATCAAGTTTTGGAAGATTTATCTGTTAGAGAAAGAGAAGCTGGAGTAGCACGAGTCGCTTTTCAAGAGGTTGTGATAGCTACAAACAACAGGGAATCGGGAAGTATTCCCAGGTTTCCCATTTTGAAGCAGACCAGAGAAAATATTCTATTAAAGGAATGGGAGCACAACATCTCAGAAGGTAAGCTGCAAGCCAAGAGGGTAACGAAATCCTTAGAAGAGGCTTTTAGTTCTATAGATGGTGATCTGCTAGGCATTGTTAGCGAAGGTAATGCCGAGACATTGATTCAAATGAATGTGGCAAACATATCACTTGATTTAAAGGAAAAAGAGGAAAGAGATTCGACAGAGATCTCACAAGTGACTATGGCAGACATAGTCCAAATAGATAAATGTATGATTAAACCAAGTGTGCAATTGTGTGCCATAGACATCATAGACAGACAGATGGAAGAAAGGTTACCGCAATTAGCCCGAGATTGTTACTCATTTGAAGCCAATTACCAAGCAGAACCGTCAAGGTTGATATCTCGGCTGGTTGAAAGATGTGTCACCTGTACCGAGCGTGTGCGAAGACAAGCTTCTGGCACCAAATAAAGACAGAGAAGAAGAAATGGAGCGATTTCTCTCCTCCCTATCATAATTGAAAATTTTGCAACGATTGAGATTCCATCTTATTGTAAAACTGTATAAATATACCATAGAAAGAAAGAAACAGGGCTGGACCTTTTTGTGTCGATTGTAATAGAGGTTTTACATTTTGAGAGTTAATATAAAGCAAATCCGAAGATTCTCAATTCCGTCACGACTGTGTTATGAGTTTGTTTCCTTGTATCTCATATTTCGTTTCATTTCATATTCGTATCTGATGAATGCTTCGCTATAATTTAGTACAACCTCTACTATAGTGAATGAATTTTGGTTTTCTATATTGTTTACTATTTTTCCTCTGTACCAGCTATCATCAGGTATAAGACCAGTCAACACTTTCAGAATTCTATATATATTTTATGCTTCATCGGGTTATTTCTTTACATTTTTCTTCTTCTGTTTATATCTGATATTCTCCCTTGATAGGAGCCTTACTCGATAGATAGCTAAATGTTTTCTCCCACCTCATACATTTTATTAAAATATAACCCAGTTACAGGAAAGAGCCTTTGATTTGCATTCCTTTTTCATTCCTGAAACCGTAAACTCTCTTTTATACGACCGAATTGAGACAGCACTCAAACTCCCCCCGAGGTTTTCTTATTTTACTGTTCCTCCATGATTGTCCCTGTACCAACACAGCCCAATATCGAACCCGGATTATCAAATCAAACGCACATTGCCTTAAACCTTTTCGATATTATTCTTAAAACAACCACTACCCGGGTTGAACTCGAATGTTCATGGGCAGTGATTGAACATGATATAAACATCCAGGAACAGTTGGAAGCTAGACAACGCCAACACAAAAATCATCCCTAGTTTCCCTTGCCGAAGGTTGACATTTCTCTTTTCTCCACCCTTTACCCACTTTCGGATGCCTAGACACTGTACTTCTAAGCCTTAAGTACAGACTCTGGAACAACAAACAGATAGAAAGAGTGAATCAAGTGATGGAAGACATGTTTAGAATGTATGTTATGATAACCAAATCCATTGAGAAAAGTACCTATCTTCGGTGGAGTTTGCTCCAATAATAGTTTCGACAACTCAGTTGGGATGCCTCCTTATCAAGCTGTTTATGAAAGACCATGCAAGACACCATTGAGTTGGGACAAGTTAGAGGATCAAGTGATAACAAAGTTAGAATTGGTTCAAGAGAATGAGAAACAAGGGATTCAGATTATGTAGTGATTAAAGGAAGCACATGATGGAAAAAATGAGTTATGCTGGTGCACATAGGACATGCCAAATTTATAAAGCACGAGATCAATTTTTTATTTGTATAAGGTTTAATAAGAGTCATATTCAATTTGGAAAGAGAACAAAATTGTCACCTTGATTTAAAATTTGGGAAACAATAGGGCCAATTGCTTATCGTCTTGTACTTCCATCCCATTTACATAAAACTCATGATGTTTTTCATGTATCTGTATTATGACATTATGTAGCTGATGAATCTCATAAACTTATCTGAAAGGAATTGCAATTTTTAGACATGGAAACCATTTTGATCGAGCCATTATGCATATTGGACCATAGGGTTTGAAAGCTTAGGCACCAATTGGTGGACCAGGTTAAGGTCCAATGGGACAAGTACAACCTAATATCTGCTACATGAGAGGGCGTAGAGACTATGCTTCAAGATCATMCCACACTTTTTTTACCATAACTTTGGGACGAAGTTTCTCGAAGGGTGGGTGTATGTACCACTCCATTTTGACTCGGGGAGCTAAACAACATCATGAYCTATTTTRTACTTTTTTGCTTATTATTTGTGGAACTTTGTTAGAATGATGAGTTTTATTATATGGAAATGTGGACCTACCTATATGTGAAAATTATGTATAAGTTATTGTTTATGTTATTAATGATGGTTYTTGTGTGATATATTTCCARCATGCAAGATTTAAATGAAATATTATGGTACGTGGATATTAGTTTAGATTATATGTTGTAACAAATCAATAAGTACTATGCACATGATAAACACACTAGCTGGTTTAAATTGTTTATCAATGAGTAACATGACAATCACATATAGATARTTATGTGGTTATGCATGATCTTGTATTTTGGTAAAATACCCTATAGGTTGAATTGGTTAAGTGATAGCAAGATCAACGTGATACTAAAGTGACGTAGATATCATGGACATCGAAAGAGAAATGGTATTCTAGGAAGTATTATTTTGTTATTTAATTACTGATTCAATACATTGCTATGATATTTGGGAAAATGTGAGTTTTACAATAACAGTGGAACAATATCGTCAACCATAGGGTGTTGACTGTATTTCTATCAGGAGGGGTGTAGGTATTATCCATTGTTTATCCTCTAAAACTTATAATTATGGGAGGGTTATGTTAAGCCACACTCCCCTAGATGTGTGATGGCGATTTTCAGTTGTTTGTTGGAGAAGCTTGGTTGAGATAGTTGACACTTCCACTTATGGGTTCTTTGAGGTTAGGTCAATGTAGTTGACACTCCAACATAGTACGATAGAGGAAATGATAGGATGTGGAAAACATAAGTAGGTCAGGGAGGAAGGGTGATTTGATGTAGTTGAGAATGTTGTTGGAAATTAGAAATGCAAACTTAGTGCCCTAATTAGTCCCTTTTGTGTATTAAATGCTTGATTAATTCATTTATGGTGATCTCGGTGTATTGTTCAATTCATGTTATAATATCGTGACTTAGTTAATAAGGTTGTTTGATGTCATGTTTAAGGATTTTGTCTTGGATGATTGGAAAAGAGCACATAGGTACTATGCATTAGATGTGATGATTGTTATCATTAATATACACATGAACTCTATATGTGTTAGCTACGCAAACATACCTTGCACGTGCGATCTAGTATAGTTAATATATATATTAACTACTATAATATTATTATTAATGGTTGGAGTATGATTGTTGTAGTAGAATTAAAATTATATAATTATAATGTTACTTCAATTGAATTATTTGACTACATTTTGAGACTTGGTATATTTTGATAAAAGGAGAAATATGATTTTATTTAAATTTGATTTGCATTTAGTGAGACTTGGATTGGTGACCTACCCAAAGTTAATTTTATTTAATGAATTTGATAGCATGGTAGGGTTATAAATGTGGGTAGGTGGGAGAGATTATTTTATGATAGTTTGACCTTCCTAGAACCATTCTCGAGGAGGCTAGGAAGGCGGTGGTAGAGGAGGCATAAAGGGGACTTTGGGAAAGGAAAAGGGGGTTGTGTAGTTGGGGAAAATGGTTTTAGAAGGGAAGCATAACCACATGAAGCACTAAGAACTGTGAGAACAATGAGAACTATGAGATCTATTAGGCTTAGGAGGATGGCACTGATTGTTGATTGTTGAGATATCGGTGGTGGGATGGGTGTTCTCCTTGGAGCTTTGGGCATGCAAGGCTAGAAAACCCCAAGGTTTCTTATAGCTAAGGAGTTGGAGAGGTTGTTCTTAGTGGGTGGGGGGTGGGTTAAAAATCTAGTTTGGTCAACCTGCTAAAAATATAAGGATCTAAGGAGTTGGATTGCTAAATCAAACAATGTTGTAGGTATTTTCCTACTTGGCTAATTACATTGATTAAACCATTTCAATTAAAATGTTGAAATCATAATTTCATTAATAAAATAATAGATTCAAATGTTAAATAAATTCCAAATTGTAAATGCAAATGTTAAATATTATGTTGTTAGTAAGCAAAAAACAAGAATGATCATGTTTTGCATAGGGAAAAAAATAATTTACATGCGAAAAATCTAAATTAGACAACAAAAATTCTTACACAAGTTGAATGTATCAGAAGGGTCTTACAATTACACCACTTATACATGGCCAGAATATATTCTTTCACAAACTAGGACCTCGTGGTAATTGTATATGCTGCACATGTAAGGAGAAAAAGTGTATGTACACTAATTGAATAAAACAAAATATCTGACAATAGAAATAGACATGGAAAAAGTAGAATTTTATAAAATGTATTACCATTGTTGTATCGTCAAGAATTTAATTTAAAATAATTACTAATAATAGAAATAGATATGGAAAAAGTAGGCTTTTATAAAAAATTCTACCAATGTTGTATTAACTGTGCGAATAGTTGCACAAAGATTCAAAATGGAACTATTAGTGGTGTAAATGAAAGGTGTTACAAATATATCGACAAACATCCAAGAGAACTACAAAAGCTAGGCTCATTTCCATGTCTCAAATTTATGTAAACCTTGTTGTAAAACGCTTCAAAGCCAAAGTTGCTAAATACACAATGGATGTAACATCCCCAACCTCCTAGGTTGGGCCACACCACTAAAACCTCAACTTCCGTTGCTAGGATATTCTTTGTAGCAGTCCAAGCTCACTACTGGATCGTGCTACTTCAAAATTCCTAGTGTGCAGATACTACTTATAATTCTCCCTATTACAAGCAGACCGAAATAATTGCGCACAACCTTAAGGTATTGTGCCTAGACCCAAGTTGGGTCTCACTCTACGAGTATACTTCTCTTAATACGATTATAGCAGCGAAATAATTGTCACAAATCTACTGCGCACTTATCCCTTCAGAACACATACATATTGTTGTGTGTGCAAACACTTTTCACACATAATACCACTGTGTGTGCAATCAATCCAATGCTGCACGCAAATTCTATCACCTTTGAATGCGTGGACTGCTTCACTACGTGCTCAACGATTCATACCTTGACTTGGTATTCTATAACGATACCACATAATTTAACTCAACATGAATACTCAATAACTGACATACTTCTCATGTGAAACAATATTATATAGATTAATCATACAATTAGCTAACACAAAACCCTTATAGCTATCATGCCCACATATGTTGCAACATACAAGAAAAAGAATCACACACACACACACACATATGTAGTAACATTACACAAAATTAACCTCAATATTCAGATTCAATTTCATACAGGAAGATAAACCCATTTAAAAATATGAACATTAGAGCATACAATAATTAAACAATCCTGTGAAGGACACTTAACTTTTATGAAAGTTACCAACTCCATGCAGGACTCAGACGTTCCTCCCAGCCATATACTTTGTCGCTCATAATATTTCAACGACAAGTCACCCCCGAGATGGGGCTTAAACCCCATAGTAAAAAAGGTTCTTATTGCCAAGATATGGTATGATATTCAACAAAAGACTTGGTCCAAGGTTTCGTCTGCTGCAACTAGCCTACAATCCCTTATTTCTCACATGCTTGTCCCACCCCAGGAAGTGTGCCCCTTCTCTCCTCAACAGTCCTTCGACTGACCCACTTCCCTTATAGGGCTTCAACAACAGGCCGTATAGGAAGTCTCAGAGCACTGTATCTAATGCCCAGTGCACGAGGGAACAATTCTTAGAAAACTCTCACCTGGAGAGAATGCTCACGGGCCTAACAACCCGTCTCTTTGACAGTAACAAGTTTTCCCAAGCACATGGTTAAGCAATGCCATCAAGTTACAACAAAATATGTATTCCTTCGTAGATGAAGTTTGTTTGAATGATTCCAGAATGAGTGATTCCCCTCCCCGAATTACACTAAGACCAACAATATATATTGCATGCCTTCAAATCGACACAAGTCACCTTCAAAAGTAGCTTTAGCCACTTGGTGACTCGTTCCCTACCCTTGGGAACTTAGGATAAATACATATCCATAATTTAAAATTTTAGAAATATTAATAAAATATTCCCTTGACTTAAGCTCCCCCTTTTCCCTTTTCCATTGAGTTCAACCCCCCGTATCTTTTCATCTGAGTTGAGTCTGCTCACAATGATGTGATTATATTAACAATACAAGCACACTGACCTTTTGCATCTAGGCTCACCGGCCTCAAAACACAAGCATATATACAAAGGCTCTCTGGCCTCAAAACTATGTGCTTAATCTAGTGTGTGCAAAACTCTGGGATGTTCACACTCTTTCATTGTTGCGCTATATTCGCACACTTACACAGGTGCGTGCTACATTGAAATGTGTGTGATATTTATTTAATGCACAACCCTCACATAATCACCAAACTATAGGATGTGCGCACAAAATTGAATCCAATACTTGATACCAACAACTCACCAACTTATATAAATATATATACATTTATATTTACATTTACAGTTGGGGTTTGGCCTAGGGGTATTGCATTCCCCTCCCCCTTATTTATGCACTTTCCTTAGTGCATTATATACACATGTATAATCAAAACTTTCAAAATTCCTCAAAGAGATGTGGATACTCTACGCGCATAACATCTTCTCGTTCCCAGGTTGCATCCTCAGGACCGTAACAGGGCCACTAGACCTTTACCAGTCCTACTGAGTGATTTCAGAGCGTCTTGACTTTCTGATCCAATATGCACATTGGCTGAACTTAGAAATCGCCCTCTTGTTCCACATGAATCACATTCCAATCATTGACATGATCAACATCAGGTACATACTTTTTAAGTGAGGAAATATGGAATACATTATGAATACTCAAGGATGCAGGTAGAGACAACATATATGCGACATGACCAATCCTCTCTAGGATTTCAAATGGCCCACAATATCATGCTTCTAGATTAGAGAAATTCCCCAACTTTAGGGAACTTCGTCTTGCTTTTATTTTTAAGAACACACTGTCACCCACTTTAAATTCTCTAAAAGTTCAACCTTTATCTGCACAACTTTTTTGTCTGTCTTGGGAAACTTTTAAAATTTGATTTATTTTTACCATCCTCTCTTCCATTTCTCGAAGCAGATCTGTCCCAACCACTGCACAGTCTACTGGGTTATCCCAACTCACAGGTCTGTTGCACCTTCCACCATACAATTCTTCAAATGGAATCATCTTTAAAGATGCTTGATACTCATTGTTGTAAGCAAACTCTACCAAATGTAAGTAGTCTTCCCATTTTGATGATTTATCCATCACATACATCTTTATCATATCTTCTATTACATGATTTATTCTCTTTGTTTGTTCATCTGATTCCGGGTGATATGTTGTGCTAAAGTTTAGACTTGTCCCAATTCCTTTAAATTATCCCTTCCAAAAATTAGAAGTGAACTTGGGATCTCTGTCAGACACAATTTTCTCAGGCACACCATGCAATTTAGGAATTTATCTCATGTAGATATCATCAATATTAGTTGCCTTGTAAGTTGACTTCAGTGGAACAAAATGGGCAGCTTTAGTAAGTTTTTCCACCACTACCATAATAGAACCATGTTGCTTGGATGATCTGGGCAGCTTAGTTATAAAATCCATCGTTATAACTTCCCACTTCCACTCATGAATGGGAAATGGATATAGTAAACCAACTAGATGCTTGTGCTCAACCTTGACCTTTTGACATTCAAGGCATCTAGCAATAAAATAAGCAAACTCATTTTTCATGCCTAGCCAATAATATTGCCTCTTAACAACTGCTACTGTCTTTTGATACCCATGGTGCTTGACATAAGGCGCATTATGCAATTCCTTCGATATTACATTTTTCAACTTTGGTGAGTTAGGTACATAAACTTTGCGCCTAAACAATAGGATTCCATAATCTTTAAGCTCATTCTCTTCAAGTTTCTACTGCAAAATACCTTGCTGTAATTTTGCTCTTAATTCCTCATAGCGTTGATTTGACTTTGCAACCTCTATGATTTTGTTTCTGAAATATGTTTGGTACATGATAATAGTCGTATATGTATCTCGTGCAATCTTCTATTGATTGCATTGACCACCTTATTCTTTTTACCCTTGATATGTTTTATATCAAAGTCATACTCACTTAGGAATTATAACCACCTGCTTTGTCTGGCATTTAAACTTGGTTGTCCAAACAAATATTTGAGATCACAATGGTATGTTCTCAACTCAAATTTTTTACCCATGAGATAGTGCCTCTACATCTTCAAGGCATGCACTATAGTTGTCAATCTAAATCATGAGTAGCATAGAGTCTCTCATGCTCTTTTAATTTTCTTGATTCATAACATATCAAATGTCCATTTTGACTAAGGACTCCCCTAAGCCCTTCTTTACATGAATTCGTGCAGACCATGAAGTCTTTATCTAGATATGCAATCCTTAGTATTGACGCACTAGTCAATCATTTTTTCAAGTGTTGGAAACTCCTTTCGCAATCCGGAGTCCATTCAAATCACACACCTTTCTTCTACAGGGATGTGACTGGATGCACAATCCTTGAGAATCCTTCAACAAACCTTTTGTAGTACCCTACTAGTCCCATGAAATATCTCACTTATGGGACATTTCTTGGCATTGGCCATTCCTCAATGGATTTTATCTTCGTTGGGTCCACACCTATTCCTTTATCTGTAATGATATGACCCAAATAATGAATCCACCTCTGATAAAATGAGCACTTGCTCAACTTTCCATAAAGTTGATGCTCCCTCAATATCTTCAACACCATATTCAATTGTTTCTCATGTTCTTCTTCAGATTTAGAGTAAATAAGGATGTTATCCAAAAATACGATGACGAACTTATCCAAGTATTCTCTGAAAACTCCATTCATTAAACACATGAAGACAACTGGTGCATTCGACAACCCAAATGACACCATTGTGAACTTGTAATGACCATACCTTGTTCTGAAGGCGGTCTTGTTGATGTCTTTCTCTTTTATTCTCACTTGGTGATAGCCAGATCTAAGGTCAATCTTGGAAAATATCTTTGTGCACATTAGCTAATCAAACAAGTCATATATCATTAGCAAACAATATGTGTTCTTTACTGTTACTTTGTTCAACTGCCTGAAGTCAATGCAGAGTCTCAACGTACAATCTTTCTTATTCATGAACAATATTGGGGCACCCCAAGAAGACACACTTGGGCGTATATACCCCTTCTTCAGAAGCTCTTCAAGTTGCATATGTAATTCCTTTATCTCTGGTGTACTCATCTTATAAGGAGTCTTGGATACAAAAGATGATCTCGACATCGTATTTATAAATAAATCGATATATCTTTTCGGTGGAAATACTGATATTTCTTTAAATACATCCATGAATTCCTTTAGTACTGCGCAATCTTCAACGCTTGGCACTTTATCCACATGTGACTCCTCCATGTGAAGTGAAAATACTTGACATCCCTTCCTATAGGTTTTCTTTAATTTCAAGGCCGAAATTTCTCTGATAGTCATAGTTCTTGGAATGCCTTGAAATTTTCTCAAATTTCCTTGCTCATCCAGGCAAGTAAATGCATTATTATAACATTCTAGAACAACATGATGTTGGTCCAACCAATCCGTACCAATGAGGCAATCATACAAGCCCAAAGGTATGATATTCAAATCATCTTTTGTGCGCAATCCATCCATTTCCATTGGACATGTCTGAACCATCTCATTAATTTTCATTTTTACCCCTCTAGCTAGCTGCACCAACCAAGGTTTTCCAAGCTTGTTTCTCAACAATTGTAATATTTCCACCATTTTAGGATCTAGATAACTATGACTAGCTCCTGATTCAATTAAAATAGGAATGGGTTAATCGATAATCTTACCTTCCACCTCGATCATGTGCGATTGAAACTTAGCTTTCTTTTTGTCCAGGGCTGCATAAATTCTAGGTACACTTCTACCCAGGTCTTCAACTGTCGCAACTTGCTGTAAATTGTGTGTAGTCCTCGCTTTTTCACTTCTTTGATGGAAATCTATAAACATATGGTTTTTTTCACAACCCCAACACTTCAATGGCTAATTTTGTATAATTCAAGTGCCTCAGGGGTTTTTCAGTAGGCTAAATCCATTTATACATTCAGAAATTCAATTTAAACAACAAAAAATAGTGATTTTGTCCAGCTTTACATCGTTGAATTCAGGCCAAAAAAACTCAAAAAGATAGAATGTTTAGCCAACGCATTTTTTGTTTTGATGGAATGAAAAACTCCTAGGTCGCCACCACAACAGCCTCATGTATTTGTCTCCCATCAAGAAAACCAAATCGGTACTAGGAAATTTATTTCAACAGTAACTCATTCACCCTTCTAGTAATTAATTTTGAAATTATTTTATTTACACAGTTACACAATTATATAGGCATGTACTCCATAAATTTGGTAGGATTGTTCAACTTTGGAATCATTGTGATAAATGTTGACTTAAAAATAGCTAGTATCTTACTAGTAGCCCTTGATTATTCAATGACCCTTAGTATATCTAACTCTAACAGCTCAAGTAATCCTGGAAAAAAATCAACAAACCAACCAGGGGACCGGGGCTTTTATCCTTCTGGAAAGAGTGAAGCACCTCATGAAGCTACTCCTTTGAAACCTCTTTCATTATTCTAGAATTATCTTCCTCAAATACAAACCTAGGAAAATATGTATCCATTCTCACTACCTTAACAATGGATGTCTTATTATCTTCCTTATATATTCCCTCAAAATGTTTTACATTTTCAATTGCCAAGTCCTTGAAATTGGAAATTAAGATCCCATCATGCCCTTGCATTTTCCACATGGAATTGTTGTTCCTCCCGTCATCACAGGATTTGTATTTGTGCAAAGCCCTCCAGAAGATCCCAAATCTTGTGTAACTATGGAAGAATTTTCCACTATCACCTAAGTAGAGACTTCCCTCATTTTAGTAATGGAAGAGGTCCATAACAAGGGAGGCTTCCCTAGTGACCTCAAGGGATCAAATAGAAATATTAGTCAAGCTTACATCCCCCTATCTTGGTCACATGTTAGTTAGGTCTAGGTCTAGGAAAGGGATAGAAGATAATAGGCAATTGTTGTACCTGTACGAGACAATAAACAATTTGCAACATAATATAGACAATTACTAAGTTATAGAGTGCAATAATGACCTCTTAGACACTAGATAATTAATAAATGTTATGGTTGTTGCAAATTACAGGAGTAAAGCAATTGTATAACATCAATTAATATTTTTCCTCAGAAAAAAATCGTAATTTTATTCATCCGTAAAGAACCAAATTACATTTTGTAGGTGTTGAAAGCACATGCTCGGTACTTGGGAAAACTTAAAGAAGTGTTAGTAGCCAGAAATGGCCCAAAGTGAAATATCATGATGGATGTGCCAAATAAGGAGCTGGGTATAAGCCCAAAAGTAGGCAGTTAATCCAAGAGGACTCAAGAAAGAACAGCTAATAACACGACATAAACATAAAATGAAGAGAACCTGGACGGACCAGGCCAGAGCGACAAATAAACCCATCAAGAACTGGATCCAAAGGGTCCACAAGAGATACTGCAACCACATAGGAGCAAAAAACGAAGCCTCACGCCCAAGACAGACCTCAAAGCGTTGACCCCACCAGACAATATCAACACTCAAAGCTTTGAAACATATCCCACCATAAAGAAGCAAAAAACTCAAGCAACCACTCCACATCACAAATAGTAGGGGACGCAGGGGATTTCGGCCACCAAGACCATCGAGAAAGCCCTGACATTGCATCAAGCCCTAAACAAACCAGTAGGGATGGATTGGTGGGGGCCAAACCCTCAAAAATCTTCATGTAACGCCTCCACGCCCATTAGAGGCTGAAAAGATAGAGGACCATACAACCGTAAACGAAAAAAAATATCCAAGAAATAGATATGAAGAGGCAGACCGAGCAGATACGTCACACAGAAAACTAGATCTGAGAAGAACATGCCTGAAGCAGGGCCACAAATACCCGGATATGGAGCTTAAGGCCATACCGACAGTAACACCGATCAGATCCGCACCCATGAGAGCTTGTCCGCCAAAACGAAGGTTGGTAAAGGCCAGATCCGCTTTAGTGTGTGTGTGGCCACCACCCCGAGAGGATACCACACAACAAGTTCACATGGAGGGGGACATGGCCGCAAGGAAACGAAAACAAACCCAATCCACGCATTCTGTGGCACCCCGAGAGTAGACGTCGCATCAAAGAAAATGGCCTAGGGGATGGAGGCTTCAGTCGCGAGGGATAACATTGAGGAGACCGCGCTCATTGTGTAAAACTCCAAAAACCTAAGAAGAAAGAATATGCGCAAAGACGCTGCATGGAGATAGGCAAAAGAGTCGTGGGTCTGCGGCTAGGAAAACCCTAGCCGCAGACCCAAATTATCTCCTGACTAGATTTGATTCACCAAGTGCATGTGAAATTATAAAGGGGAGTTTTCTTTTAAATTGCATGTGAAGAAATATAAACCTCTTTTTTATCTGTATAACCCCAATTAATATATTGCAACAATAACAAATAAAAGTGGTCAGAAATGTGACAATTCACCATGAAAAATAAGTATTGAAATGGTATAACATTATCCAATTGCTAGAAGTATTTTTTAAGTAGTTTAAGCCACTTATCAATGAGTGTATGCATCAAATTAAAGTAGTTTTCAATGGCTGTAGAAAGAATTTATAATAGGGGCAATAAATATCAATAGTTTTCTAGGGTTAGGGTTAGGAAAGTTACAAAATTGTTTGAGAGAGAGAATATTGATTTTAATAACTACTTCAACCACAAGAAAACTTTGATACTAGTGTCGTTGTCCTTTGGGGCTCATGGAGTCACAAGTGCATTAACTTGAAGATTGAACTAAATGAAACAAGAGAGGTAAGGT
>JASDQU010103067.1:5432-16179 GCA_032191745.1 Picea mariana | reverse complement strand
GATGGTTTTTGTGTGATATATTTCCAGCATGCAAGATTTAAATGAAATATTATGGTACGTGGATATTAGTTTAGATTATATGTTGTAACAAATCAATAAGTACTATGCACATGATAAACACACTAGCTGGTTTAAATTGTTTATCAATGAGTAACATGACAATCACATATAGATAGTTATGTGGTTATGCATGATCTTGTATTTTGGTAAAATACCCTATAGGTTGAATTGGTTAAGTGATAGCAAGATCAACGTGATACTAAAGTGACGTAGATATCATGGACATCGAAAGAGAAATGGTATTCTAGGAAGTATTATTTTGTTATTTAATTACTGATTCAATACATTGCTATGATATTTGGGAAAATGTGAGTTTTACAATAACAGTGGAACAATATCGTCAACCATAGGGTGTTGACTGTATTTCTATCAGGAGGGGTGTAGGTATTATCCATTGTTTATCCTCTAAAACTTATAATTATGGGAGGGTTATGTTAAGCCACACTCCCCTAGATGTGTGATGGCGATTTTCAGTTGTTTGTTGGAGAAGCTTGGTTGAGATAGTTGACACTTCCACTTATGGGTTCTCTTTGAGGTTAGGTCAATGTAGTTGACGCTCCAACATAGTTCGATAGAGGAAATGATAGGATGTGGAAAACATAAGTAGGTCAGGGAGGAAGGGTGATTTGATGTAGTTGAGAATGTTGTTGGAAATTAGAAATGCAAACTTAGTGCCCTAATTAGTCCTTTTTGTGTATTAAATGCTTGATTAATTCATTTATGGTGATCTTGGTGTATTGTTCAGTTCATGTTATAATATCATGACTTAGTTAATAAGGTTGTTTGATGTCATGTTTAAGGATTTTGTCTTGGATGATTGGAAGAGAGCACATAGGTACTATGCATTAGATGTGATGATTGTTATCATTAATATACACATGAACTCTATATGTGTTATCTACGCAAACATACCTTGCACGTGCGATCTAGTATAGTTAATATATATATTAACTACTATAATATTATTATTAATGGTTGGTGTATGATTGTTGTAGTAGAATTAAAATTATATAATTATAATGTTACTTCAATTGAATTATTTGACTACATTTTGAGACTTGGTATATTTTGATAAAAGGAGAAATATGATTTTATTTGAATTTGATTTGCATTTAGTGAGACTTGGATTGGTGACCTACCCAAAGTTAATTTTATTTAATGAATTTGATAGCATGGTAGGGTTATAAACGTGGGTAGGTGGGAGAGATTATTTTATGATAGTTTGACCTTCCTAGAACCATTCTCGAGGAGGCTAGGAAGGTGGTGGTAGAGGAGGCATAAAGGGGACTTTGGGAAAGGGAAAGGGGGTTGTGTAGTTGGGGAAAATGGTTTTAGAAGGGAAGCATAACCACATGAAGCACTAAGAACTGTGAGAAAAATGAGAACTATGAACTATGAGATCTGTTAGGCTTAAGAGGATGGCACTGATTGTTGATTGTTGAGATATTGGTGGTGGGATGGGTGTTTTTCTTGGAGCTTTGGGCATGCAAGGCTAGAAAACCCCAAGGTTTCTTATAGCTAAGGAGTTGGAGAGGTTGTTCTTAGTGGGTGGGGGGTGGGTTAAAAATCTAGTTTGGTCAACCTGCTAAAAATATAAGGATCTAAGGAGTTGGATTGCTAAATCAAACAATGTTGTAAGTATTTTCCTACTTGGCTAATTACATTGATTAAACCATTTCAATTAAAATGTTGAAATCATAATTTCATTAATAAAATAATAGATGCAAATGTTAAATAAATTCCAAATTGTAAATGCAAATGTTAAATATTATGTTGTTAGTAAACAAAAAACAAGAATGATCATGTTTTGCATAGGGCAAAAAATAATTTACATGCGGAAAATCTAAATTAGACAACAAAAATTCTTACACAAGTTGAATGTATCAGAAGGGTCTTACAATTACACCACTTATACATGGCCATAATATATTCTTTCGCAAACTAGGACCTCGTGGTAATTGTATATGTTGCACATGTAAGGAGAAAAAGTGTATGTACACTAATTGAATAAAACAAAATATCTGACAATAGAAATAGACATGGAAAAAGTAGGATTTTATAAAAATGTATTACCATTGTTGTATCGTCAAGAATTTGATTTAAAATAATTACTAATAATAGAAATAGATATGGAAAAAGTAGGCTTTTATAAAAAATTCTACCAATGTTGTATTAACTGTGCCAATAGTTGCACAAAGATTCAAAATGGAACTATTAGTGGTGTAAATGAAAGGTGTTACAAATATATCGACAAGCATCCAAGAGAACTACAAAATCTAGGCTCATTTCCATGTCTCAAATTTATGTAAACCTTGTTGTAAAACGCTTCAAAGCCAAAGTTGCTAAATACACAATGGATGTAACATCCCCAACCTCCTAGGTTGGGCCACATCACTAAAACCTCAACTTCTGTTGCTAGGATATTCTTTGTAGCAGTCCAAGCTCACTATTGGACCATGCTACTTCAAAATTCCTAGTGTGCAGATACTACTTATAATGCTCCCTATTACAAGCAGACCGAAATAACTGCGCACAACCTTAAGGTATTGTGCCCAGACCCAAGTTGGGTCTCACTCTACGAGTATACTTCTCTTAATACGATTATAGCAGCAAAATAATTGTCACAAATCTACTGCGCACTTATCCCTTCAGAACACATACATATTGTTGTGTGTGCAAACGCTTTGCACACATAATACTACTGTGTGTGCAATCAATCCAACGCTGCACACAAATTCTATCACCTTTGAGTGTGTGGTCTGCTTCACTACGTGCTCAACGATTCATACCTTGACTTGGTATTCTATAACGATACCACATAATTTAACTCAACATGAATACTCAATAACTGACATACTTCTCATGTGAAACACTATTATATAGATTAATCATACAATTAGCTAACACAAAACCCTTATAACTATCATGCCCACATATGTTGAAACATACAGGAAAAATAATCACACACACACACACACACACATATGTAGTAACATTACACAAAATTAACCTCAATATTCAGATTCAATTTCATACAGGAAGATAAACCCATTTAAAAATATGAACATTAGAGCATACAATAATTAAACAATCCTGTGAAGGACACTTAACTTTTATGAAAGTTACCAACTCCATGCAGGACTCAGAGGTTCCTCCCAGCCATATACTTTGTCGCTCATAATATTTCAACGACAAGTCACCCCCGAGATGGGGCTTAAACCCCATAGTAAAAAAGGTTCCTATTGCCAAGATATGGTATGATATTCAACAAAAGACTTGGTCCAAGGTTTCGTCTGCTGCAACTAGCCTACAATCCCTTATTTCTCACATGCTTGTCCCACCCCAGGAAGTGTGCCCCTTCTCTCCTCAACAGTCCTTCAACTGACCCACTTCCCTTGTAGGGCTTCAACAACATGCCGTACATGAAGTCTCAGAGCCTTGTATCTAATGCCCAGTGCACGAGGGAACAATTCTTAGAAAACTCTCACCTGGAGAGAATGCTCACGGGACTGACAACCCGTCTCTTTGACAGTAACAAGTCTTCCCAAGCACATGGTTAAGCAATGCCAGCAAGTTACAACAAAATATGTATTCCTTCGTAGAGGAAGTTTGTTTGAATGATTCCAGAATGAGTGATTCCCCTCCCCGGATAACACTAAGACCAACAATATATATTGCATGCCTTCAAATCGACACAAGTCACCTTCAGAAGTAGCTTTAGCCACTTGGTGACTCGTTCCATACCCTTGGGAATTTAGGATAAATACATATCCAAAATTTAAAATTTTAGAAATATTAATAAAATATTCCCTTGACTTAAGCTCCCCCTTTTCCCTTTTCCGTTGAGTTCAACCCCCCGTATCTTTTCATCTGAGTTGAGTCTGCTCACAATGATGTGATTATATTAACAATACAAGCACACTGACCTTTTGCATCTAGGCTCTCCAGCCTCAAAACACAAGCATATATACAAAGGCTCTCTAGCCTCAAAACTATGCGCTTAATCTAGTGTGTGTAAAACTCTGGGATGTTCACACTCTTTCATTGTTGCGCTATATTCACACACTTACACATGTGTGTGCTACATTGAAATGTGTGCGATATTTCTTTAATGCACAACCCTCACATAATCACCAAACTATGGGATGTGCACACAAAATTGAATCCAATACTTGATACCAACAACTCACCAACTTATATAAATATATATACATCTATATTTACATTTACAGTTGGGGTTTGACCTAGGGGTATTGCATTCCCCTCCCCCTTATTTATGCACTTTCCTTAGTGCATTATATACACATGTATAATCAAAACTTTCAAAATTCCTCAAAGAGATGTGGATACTCTACGCGCATAACATCTTCTCGTTCCCAGGTTGCATCCTCGGGACCATAACAGGGCCACTAGACCTTTACCAGTCCTACTGAGTGATTTCAGAGCGTCTTGACTTTTTGATCCAATATGCACATTGGTTGAACTTAGAAATCGCCCTCTTGCTCCACATAAATCACATTCCAATCATTGACATGATCAACATCAGGTACATACTTTTTAAGTGAGGAAATATGGAATACATTATGAATATTCAAGGATGCAGGTAGAGCCAACATATATGCGACATGACCAATCCTCTCTAGGATTTCAAATGGCCCACAATATCATGCTTCTAGATTAGAGAAATTCCCCAACTTTAGGGAACTTCGTCTTGCTTTTATTTTTAAGAACACACTGTCACCCACTTTAAATTCTCTAAAAGTTCAGCCTTTATCTGCACAACTTTTTTGTCTGTCTTGGGAAACTTTTAAAATTTGATTTATTTTTACCATCCTCTCTTCCATTTCTCGAAGCAGATCTGTCCCAACCACTGCATAGTTTACTGGGTTATCCCAACTCACAGGTGTGTTGCACCTTCCACCATACAATTCTTCAAATGGAATCATCTTTAAAGATGCTTGATACTCATTGTTGTAAGCAAACTCTACCAAATGTAAGTAGTCTTCCCATTTTGATGATTTATCCATCACATACATCTTTATCATATCTTCTATTACATGATTTATCCTCTTTTTTTGTTCATCTGATTCCGGGTGATATGTTGTGCTAAAGTTTAGACTTGTCCCAATTCCTTTAAATAATCCCTTCCAAAAATTAGAAGTGAACTTGGGATCTCTGCCAAACACAATTTTCTCAGGCACACCATGCAATTTAGGAATTTATCTCATGTAGATATCATCAATATTAGTTGCCTTGTAAGTTGACTTCATTGGAACAAAATGGGCAGCTTTAGTAAGTTTTTCCACCACTACCATAATAGAACCATGTTGCTTGGATGATCTGGGCAGCTTAGTTATAAAATCCATCGTTATAACTTCCCACTTCCCACTTCCACTCATGAATGGGAAATGGATATAGTAAACCAACTAGATGCTTGTGCTCAACCTTGACCTTTTGACATTCAAGGCATCTAGCAATAAAATAAGCAAACTCATTTTTCATGCCTGGCCAATAATATTGCCTCTTAACAACTGCTACTGTCTTTTGATACCCATGGTGCTTGACATAAGGTGCATTATACAATTCCTTCGATATTACATTTTTCAACTCTGGTGAGTCAGGTACATAAACTTTGCGCCTAAACAATAGGATTCCATAATCTTTAAGCTCATTCTCTTCAAGTTTCTACTGCAAAATACCTTCTTGTAATTTTGCTCTTAATTCCTCATAGCGTTGATTTGACTTTGCAACCTCTATGATTATGTTTCTGAAATATGTTTGGTACATGATAATAGTCGTATATGTATCTCGTGCAATCTCCTGTTGATTGCATCGACCACCTTATTCTCTTTACCCTTGATATGTTTTATATCAAAGTCATACTCACTTAGGAATTATAACCACCTGCTTTGTCTGGCATTTAAACTTGGTTGTCCAAACAAATATTTGAGATCACAATGGTATGTTTTCAACTCAAATTTTTTACCCATGAGATAGTGCCTCCACATCTTCAAGGCATGCACTATAGCTTTCAATCTAAATCATGAGTAGCATAGAGTCTCTCATGCTCTTTTAATTTTCTTGATTCATAACATATCAAATGTCCATTCTGACTAAGGACTCCCCTAAGCCCTTCTTTACATGAATTCGTGCAGACCATGAAGTCTTTATCTAGATATGCAATCCTTAGTATTGACACACTAGTCAATAATTTTTTCAAGTGTTGGAAACTCCTTTCGCAATCCGAAGTCCATTCAAATCACACACCTTTCTTCTGCAAGGATGTGACTGGATGCACAATCCTTGAGAATCCTTCAACAAACCTTTTGTAGTACCCTACTAGTCCCATGAAATATCTCACTTATGGTACATTTCTTGGCGTTGGCCATTCCTTAATGGATTTTATCTTCGTTGGGTCCACACCTATTCC
This sequence comes from Picea mariana, assembly GCA_032191745.1. Classification (NCBI taxonomy): domain Eukaryota; kingdom Viridiplantae; phylum Streptophyta; class Pinopsida; order Pinales; family Pinaceae; genus Picea; species Picea mariana. The sequence goes on along the minus strand of JASDQU010103067.1, from coordinate 9,689 downwards.
TTCATTTGTAATGATATGACCCAAATAATGAATCCGCCTCTGATAAAATGAGCACTTGCTCAACTTTCCATAAAGTTGATGCTCCCTCAATATCTTCAACACCATATTCAAGTGTTTCTCATGTTCTTCTTCAGATTTAGAGTAAATAAGGATGTTATCCAAAAATACGACGACGAACTTATCCAAGTATTCTCTGAAAACTCCATTCATTAAACACATGAAGACAATTGGTGCATTCGACAACCCAAATGACACCACTGTGAACTTGTAATGACCATACCTTGTTCTGAAGGCAGTCTTGTTGATGTCTTTCTCTTTTATTCTCATTTGGCGATATCCAGATCTAAGGTCAATCTTGGAAAATATCTTTGTGCACATTAGCTAATCAAACAAGTCATATATCATTGGCAAATAATACTTGTTCTTTACTGTTACTTTGTTCAACTGCCTGAAGTCAATGCAGAGTCTAAACTTACAATCTTTCTTATTCATGAACAATATTGGGGCACCCCAAGGAGACACACTTGGGCGTATATACCCCTTCTTCAGAAGCTCTTCAAGTTGCATATGTAATTCCTTTAGCTCTGGTGTACTCATCTTATAAGGAGTCTTGGATACAAAAGATGATCCCGACATCGTATTTATAGATAAATTGATATATCTTTTCGGTGGAAATACCGATATTTCTTTAAATACATCCATGAATTCCTTCAGTACTGCACAATTTTCAACGCTTGGCACTTTATCCACATGTGACTCCTCCATGTGCAGTGAAAATACTTGACATCCCTTCCTATAGGTTTTCTTTAATTTCAAGGCCAAACTTTCTCTGATGGTCATAGTTCTTGGAATGCCTTGAAATTTTCTCAAATTTCCTTGCTCATCCAGGCAAGTAAATGCATTATTATAACATTCTAGAACAACATGATGTTGGTCCAACCAATCCATACCAATAGGGCAATCATACAAGCCCAAAGGTATTATATTCAAATCAGATTTTGTGCGCGGTCCATCCATTTCCATTGGACATGTCTGAACCATCTCATTAATTTTCATTTTTACCCCTCTAGCTAGCTGCACCAACCAAGGTTTTCCAAGCTTGTTTCTCAATAATTGTAATATTTCCACCATTTTAGGATCTAGATAACTATGACTAGCTCTCGAGTCAATTAAAATAGGAATGGGTAATCGATAATATTACCTTCCACCTCGATCATGTGCGATTGAAACTTAGCTTGCTTGTTGTTTAGGGCTGCATAAATTCTAGGTACACTTCTACCCAGGTCTTCAACTGTCGCAACTTGCTGTAAATTGTGTGTAGTCCTCGCTTTTTCACTTCTTTGATGGAAATCTATAAACATATGGTTTTTGTCACAACCCCAACACTTCAGTGGCTAAGTTTGTATAATTCAAGTGCCTCAAGGGTTTTTCAGTAGGCTAAATCCATTTATACATTCAGAAATGCAATTTAAACAACAAAAAATAGTGATTTTGTCCAGATTTACATCGTCGAATTCAGACCAAAAAAACTCAAAAGGTAGAATATTTAGCCAACGCCTTTTTTGTTTTGATGGAATGAAAAACTCCTAGGTTGCCACCACAACAGCCTCATGTATTTGTCTCCCATCAAGAAAACCAAATCGGTACTAGGAAATTTATTTCAACAGTAACTCATTCACCCTTCTAGTAATTAATTTTGAAATTATTTTATTTACACAGTTACACAATTATATAGGCATGTACTCCATAAATTTGGTAGGATTGTTCAACTTTGGAATCATTGTGATAAATGTTGACTTAAAAATAGCTAGTATCTTACTAGTAGCCCTTGATTATTCAATGACCCTTAGTATATCTAACTCTAACAGCTCAAGTAATCCTGGAAAAAAATCAACAAACCAACCAGGGGACCGGGGCTTTTATCCTTCTGGAAAGAGTGAAGCACCTCATGAAGCTACTCCTTTGAAACCTCTTTCATTATTCTAGAATTATCTTCCTCAAATACAAACCTAGGAAAATATGTATCCATTCTCACTACCTTAACAATGGATGTCTTATTATCTTCCTTATATATTCCCTCAAAATGTTTTACATTTTCAATTGCCAAGTCCTTGAAATTGGAAATTAAGATCCCATCATGCCCTTGCATTTTCCACATGGAATTGTTGTTCCTCCCGTCATCACAGGATTTGTATTTGTGCAAAGCCCTCCAGAAGATCCCAAATCTTGTGTAACTATGGAAGAATTTTCCACTATCACCTAAGTAGAGACTTCCCTCATTTTAGTAATGGAAGAGGTCCATAACAAGGGAGGCTTCCCTAGTGACCTCAAGGGATCAAATAGAAATATTAGTCAAGCTTACATCCCCCTATCTTGGTCACATGTTAGTTAGGTCTAGGTCTAGGAAAGGGATAGAAGATAATAGGCAATTGTTGTACCTGTACGAGACAATAAACAATTTGCAACATAATATAGACAATTACTAAGTTATAGAGTGCAATAATGACCTCTTAGACACTAGATAATTAATAAATGTTATGGTTGTTGCAAATTACAGGAGTAAAGCAATTGTATAACATCAATTAATATTTTTCCTCAGAAAAAAATCGTAATTTTATTCATCCGTAAAGAACCAAATTACATTTTGTAGGTGTTGAAAGCACATGCTCGGTACTTGGGAAAACTTAAAGAAGTGTTAGTAGCCAGAAATGGCCCAAAGTGAAATATCATGATGGATGTGCCAAATAAGGAGCTGGGTATAAGCCCAAAAGTAGGCAGTTAATCCAAGAGGACTCAAGAAAGAACAGCTAATAACACGACATAAACATAAAATGAAGAGAACCTGGACGGACCAGGCCAGAGCGACAAATAAACCCATCAAGAACTGGATCCAAAGGGTCCACAAGAGATACTGCAACCACATAGGAGCAAAAAACGAAGCCTCACGCCCAAGACAGACCTCAAAGCGTTGACCCCACCAGACAATATCAACACTCAAAGCTTTGAAACATATCCCACCATAAAGAAGCAAAAAACTCAAGCAACCACTCCACATCACAAATAGTAGGGGACGCAGGGGATTTCGGCCACCAAGACCATCGAGAAAGCCCTGACATTGCATCAAGCCCTAAACAAACCAGTAGGGATGGATTGGTGGGGGCCAAACCCTCAAAAATCTTCATGTAACGCCTCCACGCCCATTAGAGGCTGAAAAGATAGAGGACCATACAACCGTAAACGAAAAAAAATATCCAAGAAATAGATATGAAGAGGCAGACCGAGCAGATACGTCACACAGAAAACTAGATCTGAGAAGAACATGCCTGAAGCAGGGCCACAAATACCCGGATATGGAGCTTAAGGCCATACCGACAGTAACACCGATCAGATCCGCACCCATGAGAGCTTGTCCGCCAAAACGAAGGTTGGTAAAGGCCAGATCCGCTTTAGTGTGTGTGTGGCCACCACCCCGAGAGGATACCACACAACAAGTTCACATGGAGGGGGACATGGCCGCAAGGAAACGAAAACAAACCCAATCCACGCATTCTGTGGCACCCCGAGAGTAGACGTCGCATCAAAGAAAATGGCCTAGGGGATGGAGGCTTCAGTCGCGAGGGATAACATTGAGGAGACCGCGCTCATTGTGTAAAACTCCAAAAACCTAAGAAGAAAGAATATGCGCAAAGACGCTGCATGGAGATAGGCAAAAGAGTCGTGGGTCTGCGGCTAGGAAAACCCTAGCCGCAGACCCAAATTATCTCCTGACTAGATTTGATTCACCAAGTGCATGTGAAATTATAAAGGGGAGTTTTCTTTTAAATTGCATGTGAAGAAATATAAACCTCTTTTTTATCTGTATAACCCCAATTAATATATTGCAACAATAACAAATAAAAGTGGTCAGAAATGTGACAATTCACCATGAAAAATAAGTATTGAAATGGTATAACATTATCCAATTGCTAGAAGTATTTTTTAAGTAGTTTAAGCCACTTATCAATGAGTGTATGCATCAAATTAAAGTAGTTTTCAATGGCTGTAGAAAGAATTTATAATAGGGGCAATAAATATCAATAGTTTTCTAGGGTTAGGGTTAGGAAAGTTACAAAATTGTTTGAGAGAGAGAATATTGATTTTAATAACTACTTCAACCACAAGAAAACTTTGATACTAGTGTCGTTGTCCTTTGGGGCTCATGGAGTCACAAGTGCATTAACTTGAAGATTGAACTAAATGAAACAAGAGAGGTAAGGT
>JASDQU010103066.1:1110108-1123259 GCA_032191745.1 Picea mariana | reverse complement strand
CTTTGACCTTCCTTTATCCAGATTGACATTAGGGACGTCTCCCTTGGACTTGCCCTCCTGAATAGAAAGAGCTCCCCATTGAGGTGACATTGGGTGGGGAAGCTCCTGTTACGCCGGTCTTGCCCTTGACTCAAGCTTTTCAATCTTTCCTACAAACCGTGCGATAACAGGACCCCTTTTCCCTAGGCGGTGACAACACGAGACTAGGGCACACAAGCTGACTGCCAAGGTGAAACAAGACAACAAACACAATTTCCCAAGCCGATGATCCATTATCCAACTTCAACCAAAGATCCTCATCCATATGCCTAACAAATTAATCACAACACTTCACTTGAAAGAAGGACTAACATACCTCATGGTGATGTTGGCTTACCATCTCCCATATACAGGGTTGCTTGGATGTAACGCGCCTTGGTTGACCTGTAGCTGTGAAGGTAAATGAGTGGGGGTTGTTGGGTTGCCATTTGTGGACATGTGGATCATCATCATGGTTGGGATCATTGTCTCCATTGCAGGCCACGAGACATGATCTCCTCTAGTTACCCCTAGGCATGGGGGGGTAACTGGTCTAATAGCCTTAATTTCTTTATAGCAACTTCACTTTGTGGCTGTCGACAACTTTAGGACTTCCACTTTCTCTAGAAGGCTGTAGCGGTTTGAGGGGGTATATCAATTAGAGGGTATTCCAGATCTCCCCATTCAGTTGCATTGGGAAGCTAAATAATGATTCAAGTAACTATTGGTCCTCAACTTTATACTTGTCAAATCTCGACCCATCCAGGCGGCTTCTTCTTCTGTATATGTCTCTATGAAGGAAACTCTGCTCCAAAATTTGCATTACATAGCTTGGAGCATGTTCTAACATGAGGAGGTTTTACTAAGACTAAAATTTAAATGACACATAAATATACCAGATGTATAATCATGAATATTCCTTATTTCCTTGGCGTAATGCTGCTCGAAAGAGGTCTTAAAATGCATATGCATTTTGAGGGGTAATAGGGGCTTTAACTCTAAACAAGAAACCAAAATGTTCCTCAAAGGCATTCACATAATAAGGAAGAATAGTAATACCCAGATGTTTGATGTCCTTGGGAATTTTCAAAATGAGTTTGTGAAACCTTTTGATTGAACTCCCTTACTATCTCATTCTCCTTCTTCCCAAGTTCTTGAAGCTTCGTCAACAACATCCTGGGAACTTTGTTTACTTACCAATATTCTAAGAAAGCTTTTTTGAAGTTGTCCCAATTTTTCATTAATGTTACATTTATTGTCTCGACGAATTTATAGCTAAGGCTTTGGAATTTAACTTATTGACAATGTCGGGGAAAATATCAGGAACTTATAAGATACAAAAATAATAATTTTTTTCGAAAGTTTAAACATCTGAAGCCACAACAACATCAAAAAAACACATTGCTACATAAATATGAAAATAAAATTGATATATAAGATTTCAAGTGGTACATCACACATTGATACTAAAATATGATATCTCTCCTGAGTCACAAGTTTCGATAGGATGATAAAAAATCACATCAAAACAAAAATAATCATGGCAATGAAAACAACGGATTTTGCCTTGTTTGCTTGATGGAAAATGGTCACAATATCCTTAGAGCTCAATACCCTAAGTCACTTTTGCAAAGTTATTGGAGATATTACACACCCACCTGGTATTTCTTTTCCTATGTTCATTAGTCTATGTTAAGGGCATCCCTTCGTTTGAGATATTCTCCCCTAGATGAAAATATTCTCCCCTAGATGAGGGCACCACATCCTCTTTAGTGATTACTCAGTTCTACTTTTGTTAGACAAGTGGAGTCAAGTCTAACATGGCAACCTTGGAATTATCACCAAGTGTTGCATGGTCACCTTGGAGTCATCACCATGACGACGCACTTCACATGCATGAGGCTAGGAGAGCACTACACATGTGCATGCATGAGATTCTCTCCACTCCACTTGTGTGAGCTAGTTAATTGATGACTGCATGGGTTGTTAACTAGAACAAGGCGGCAGTTCACTCTGGTTTCTGTCAGTGTATGTCCACATCTCTCTAGATCACTACTATGGCGCATTAGTTTAGCCATGTAGAGTATATCGGATGTAATTTTTCATTCTCTCAGTGTGGAAAGATTCCACCCATACCATTCTATTCCAGTTCAGTTCCATTTCTTGCATTACTTGTGAAGAAGGGTGCAACTGTTGGAGGATTTCTGCAGAGAGGGGCGCACTCTCCAATCAAGGAGGGTTCGATTTGGCTTCTGAGAGCGAGATCTTGAAGAGATCTGAGTAGGCTTGTGTTTGGCTCACATGGAGCGACTTTTCTTGGCACTCTTGGGGGTTTCTAGCACACATATTTATTTATTATCAGAGCTGGGTGAACTTCTTGAAGGAGGGTGCACTGGGGGTTGGAGATCTTGTGATTGATAGTCAGTTTTGTCATCTACAGCCAAGGGATCTTTTCATATAACTTAGTCATCATCAGATCTACATGTTTGTAGCCATTTCTTAGGGTTTGGAGGCCAGATCTAATGGGGCCGAATTTTTGAGGGAGTTTCCAGCTAGAGAGGGGCACACCTCTGTCAGAAGGTTCATGCAGTGAGCAAGAGGGAAAGAGATTGATCTTTAGATCTTTGCATGCAACTACTAGAGGTTTAAGAGAGTTAATATCTCTCTCTTATTTGTATCTTGGAGGCATCTACAACCACATCTTTTATCTTATGTATTTCCAGATCTGCTCTTCTATTGTACTGAGGTCAGTTATTTAATAAATAAATTTAGATTTGAGGTGTTGTGGCTATTTTTTTGCGTTATTCCTATTTGTATCTTCTTGTTATCAATCATTTCTTTTATGTAAATCATTTACTAGCTGCAAAAACTACAAAATCAAATCCTAGCGCAACTCAAAAAGACAAACCTGCAAACTGTTTGACAAAATATCACAACCCAAAACACAAAATTTCAAAGGTCTTCTAGTAGATCCACTTGGGGATCTGACACGTTTCGTCAAAATCGGCCTAGAAATGAGGCTAGGGCCTGATGGGCAAGATGAAGGGTCTTGTGGGCTTGTGACGGGGTTCCACACCCACAAGAGGAGATTGAAATATTCTAATATAATGTTGACTTGTGAAAGGGCTCTTTGACACACCCCTTTGGACTTGTATAAATAAAGGACAAGTATTGTGACATTAGATCCATGTGCAAGGATGGAGATAGCATAAGTGAGGTGCACTTGTGCTAGGAGCTTGGAAATTTCAGCCAGGAGAAATTTGAAATTGTGAGGCAATCTGGCCTGGGGTTTCTTGGTTTTCTATCTCAGCCAAGGAAGGCTTCTTATTTTCCATCAAAGAGAGGCCACATGTGTGAGTAGATTTGACAGCTCACACGTGTGAGAAAACTGTACAGACAAGTTGCATGTGTGGTACAGACATGCCACATGTGTGGTACAGACAGACCGTACAGCCACACGTGCGACTGCTGTACTACAAGACAGGGACAATTCATATGTGTGAGGGTTTCTGCAGGTCACATGTGAGAAATTGCAGGCAGGGGCAATGGGCGTACTGTTGATGTCAGTAGCTGTAAGACTGATGTCAGCATAGGTACAGGTGGCCACAACTGTAGTAGATTGCAAGCAGATTTTTCCGGGTATTTGCTGAGTTTGTATTTTGCTGATTTTTACTGTTTTTGAGGGCAAGTTGTCCTGATTTTTGGTCAAAGTGTGTTGACCAGTAGGGTTGGTTTTGCCCTCAGGATTTGATAAAGTTTACAGAACAGAAATTTGTCTCAGTTGTGTTAATGATTCATGTCTGATCTTTTGTGTTTCCGCTGCAAATAATTTTCAGTCATAATTTTTAGTGTAAAATTGTTCAGTGATAACAACTAGGGTTTGACTGTTAGCTCACTAGGAATCAATTTTCAGTTCTGAAAATTGGTCACATAGAGTACATGTGAAAATTGACACTTGGAAGTTGAGCTTTTGGGTGATGCTGATGGTGATCATATTCATGGAGCAGACATGCCACCCCCATCTACTAGCATGTCTCTGGATGCAGGGGTTTTGTCTTTATCTTCACAACATCCACCGTTACGTGGGGGCCATGCAGCTATTGGTCATTATCCACGAACACTTCCACCTACTCCCGCTCCTCTTCTTCATAGATCACACGAAAGTAAACTAGAGGTTTTTCATGGCAAGAGTAAGGCTTAGTAGATACTATATCTTTTTTTCTTTTTCCTGTTTAGAAGTAGTCTCGAGAGCTTAGTATTTTGTATTTAATATGGCTTATTTTGTAAACGTTATATGGCAGTTTCAGTTTGAACTTTGAAGTCTGAACCTACCTTTGAACTCTTGACTGAATCTTACAACTCTTTGGTAAGAAGTATGATGCTCTATTTCATTTCGTGGTTGATGTCATTTGTTACAATTTGTTGATGACAAATTTTATATGTTGAAACTAAAAGGTTGATGTTGTGGTTGATGATTGATCATTTGATGATAATGTTACATGTTATAATTACTAGATGATTGATGTTATATGTGTACTAAATGGTCAATGCTTTAATGATCATCATTAATCCAGTAGTTAAATCTATGTTTTCATGTTTTGTGTAGTTGATTCGACATTTTGCATGTTTTTTTGAATATATATGCATCAAAATATATTAAAAAATGTATTATATAAAAAATGCTCTTGAAACGCTTTACTCTCGGAAGCTTTTTGAAAATTGCGCTTCTCACTCCTGATGCCCGCTCCAAACAGCCTTGGTTCATAGCTATCCATAGAAACAGTCTATATTTCAATGGGGATTTTAACTTCCACATAGGGTTCGACCACCAACAACTTGCTTCATCACCTTCCAAAAAGCTGGCTTTATGAGCTAAGTTTGCAGAGAAATTAACTATTGGGCTCCATGACCAGAGCAATGAGTCTTCCTCCTCTTTGAGGTGTATATATTTAACATTGAGTCTGTTAATGAGAGCATTCCATTGTTCAGCATCCTGCCCAATCAACCGTTGCTCCTCTACTCCTTTCCGTCCATTATGCTGTATATTTCTTCTTCCTCATTCTGACACATCAGCTAAACAATAGATGCCTTGTATTCTAAGATTTTCTACTAACCATTCATTTAATCTGAAAGAAGCATCACTCCCTACCCAAGGATCAACACCAACTCTTATACTTCTTCCATTCCCTACTTTCCAAGCCAACCAATTTCTCACCAGTTGGAAGGCCAGGACTAAAGAATTCCATACTATAGAGGCATTTGAGGATGATTTTGTCCTCTGCCTGATCCAGTCTTCAATAGATAAAGGCTCGATATATTTTTCCTACATTACCTTCTGCCACAGCGTCTTCAATAGATAAAGGCTCAATATATTTTTCCTACATTACCTTTTGCCACAGCCCTGGAATTTTGATTAATCTCCAAACACTCATTCCTGCAAGGAATTGAATATTTTTTAAAGTCCATTCTCCCAGAGCTTTTGGCTTTGCCAGGCTTTTGCCAATTTACCAAGGGAGTCCCTGTGCCCTTGTTACATATGAAGCTGAAGCATCTCTTTCTAATTTTTTCCAATACCCCTGCTGGGATATAGGGCAATGAGTGCTAGTAGACGTGGGTAGTTTCAAGAACTGATTTGATTAAAGTTAATCTGCCTCCCATTCAAATCCACCAAGTGCACCATCCTGAAATTCTCTTCTCCACTTTCTCAAACAGCGAGAGCCAGGCTTTGTAGCCATAAGAGTTTGCCTTTAGCACAGACCCTAGATATTTTAACCCTTTGTTGAAGTCAACCTCAGAGATTGCTTTATCCCTCTGATTTGTTTATCTACTCATCCAAAGAAAGAGATAGAGGAATTTTTCATGTTCATTTTGATTCCTGTGGCTGTGCAGTATAGGTCAAGGACTTCCTTGAATGTTTCATCCTCTTTGATAGATCCCACACCAAAAAGGAGTACAACATCTACAAATAGAAGATGAGATAGGGATACTGTTTTGCCAATCTGAATTCCTTTCAACTTTCCAATTTGTTTGTAGCCATCAATGAGTGTGCCCAGGCCTTCAACAACCAATAAGGACAACAAAATAGACATTGGGCATCCCTTCCTTAGACCTCTTGTTGGTTTACAAAAGGGGGATGCTTATAAATTTATGAGTACAACAAAAGAAGATGAGGTCAAGCATCCTTCAACCCAATTAATGGAGGATAGATTGAATCTTGTATGGATAAGGATCGGTGTTAGAAATAACCAATCAACTCTCTCATAGGTCTTTGACAAATCGATTGTAATAATTACCATTGCTTGTATCTTCTTTGCCTATTGAATCTATATGTTATTGGGGTTTGAACATAGTAAGCACAGAAAACGTTAGAATACATTTGAAATGATTGTGTTTGAAATTTCAAATTTTCTTGTGTTATTGGTATCTTAATTTCATTATTTGTATTGCATTTAATTACCTTAGAAGCTTTTGTGGATATGTTAATTTTGTGTTGTACAATATGTTTATTTTTTAGTCGGTGTTTAGGTTTTGGTCAAATATGATGGAGAAGGGAGTTTGTCTACTTGCTATTGATGAGGCCCATTGTATCTCGGAGTGGGGTCATGACTTTAGGTAAGTTCGTAATGATATTTCTTTGCATCTTTGAGATGAGCTTGTCTTATGCTTGATTTTGTCATTTTTATAGTTAGTCTAGTTCAACTTAGTTTATTTCAATGTTAATACTGTAAATATGTCTTGATGGTTAAAACGGTTATACCCAAATGGTAAATGTTACATCTCAAGTTGGCTTATTGTCAAGTATTTTGTGGTTGAAAATTTTATTGTTTCAATTTTGCAACAATTCATCAAATTAAATTAAGCATTCTACTTTTAGAAACATTTCATGTGTTTTTCTTTTTATTTGATTATAATTCTTGAATTGAGAAACTGAAGCAAATTGCATAAAATTTGCTTGTCTTACTCCTAGTTGTATTAGTCCTCTCCATGATTTATTGTGAGTGGATTGATTTCTTTAAGGTTTTTCCATTGGCATTCTATACTTATCATTTGATTGATTTTGCTTCACTCTGTTGTTAGAGTTACATCATTGATAAGACAAAATGAACCACCAAAGGACATGTACACACCATGGTACATATTGATTACTATACATATACTTTCCTAGGGCCCTCAAAGCAATATTTCAACCATATTTCGAGTATTTGGGCTTTGGAGACATAGAATGGAGGATAAACACTCCCACGTTTCGGTTGACAACAATTGTTCTATACACTCCATGTCTCCAACTATCACATGGAAAAGAAAGTCAACATGTTAAGGAAGTAACTTTAGTGCCTAGTCCTTGGAACATCTTTAATCTAAAATGATCACCTCTTGTTCAAATCCTTTGTTGATTGGACTTAAGAATTACCTTTACAATTGCTTTTGTCTTAGAGAAAAATATATTAGTAAACAATAAATACAAATCCTATTTCTGGGATTCTAAAAGTACAAATGCAATAGGTGGAGTCTTGTAGACATTGAGCAATAACTTATATGTCAAAGGCCGTTGAGAGACAAAAAAAAAGACCAAAGATCCACAAGGCCCCACATGGGTGGTTTGGCATAGTGTTACCAACATCGACAACGACAAAATATCGTCGAGGGTCCGAAAACGAAAATATCGGCAACATCGGGGAAAATATTGGAAAATGTCGTAAGAACGAAAAAAATACAAAAATATTCATTTTTTTTCAATTTTTTAAATATCTAAAGCATCAACAACATCAAATAAATGCATTTCCACATAAATATGAAAAGAGAACTCCTATATAAGATGTCTAGTAAACTCGAATACATCACAGTCTATAGATCAACACTGAATCATGTCCAGAGTCTAAAGCCTCAAAATATCATAAAAAAATATAATAAGTGACAAATGTATCTCATCATCATGAGTCATCTACAATGAAATCAAATAAGTCTAATGATTCGCTCTGCCCGTTTTACGGGAAAAGGTGATAGCTTTTCCTCTAGAGGAAGAAGCCCCTGGGGCTGGCACTAGACTCTGACGTCCTATAGAAGAAGGGAGCTAGACTCTGGTGTCCTCTACTGGTGCTATTGCCAAGTACAACTCCCTCTGTCGGAGTCCGTGAAGATGGTGGCCGACTCTACTCTGTAACATCCTCCTCCGCCTCCTCCTCCTCTGCTATTGCCCCGTCTACCTCCTCTCGTATCCAATCAGGCATCGATTCCAAGATAGGCTTCTCAGACTCAACCCTCCATTCAACACTGGTGTCAATCCCATCCAACGAAATGGCGTCCACATTAGGTTTTTTCTGAATCTACCTCACCAACAATCTGAGATTGTAGTAGACATATACCATGTCATTGAGGTGCTAGAATTCCAACTTGTATGAGGGCCATAAATCATAAATTAATAGTAATATTATAATGTTTTTTTTGTTTGCTAGTTTGTCCGTGACTTGTGGGACTAGCCTGTGGCTGAGAAATCGCAACTCAGGGGCATTTAAGCCGTCAAAATCACCCGGGGATCACACCCGGCCTGAGCCACACCAACCCTTAACATGGTTGGATTTTTTGTCCCCGCATGTTTCGAACTAGTGACTTTAACATCATAGAGTGCCTTAATAGCACACTCTGTCACCGACTGTCCTACACCTCGAGGAAATAAAAATATTATAATTATAATTTATAATGAATTAAAAATTTAATTTGAAAATTTGTAACCTGTTATGCTTCTTAGTGTGTATTTTCTCAAATGCACTCTAGTTACGCTCACATTCTGAAGAGCTACATGTTTGGCTAAGCACTTGAATGGAAAGTTTTTGTAGATGGGGTACTCTACCACCAAAGCTTGTCCACCAAGCATGTACAACAAATCTAAGAAACATAAGAAAAGACATTGAAATTTGAAAGTTAAAAGTTGAAAGAAAAAACATTGAAATTTGAAAGTTGAAATTTGAAATTTAATGAAGTTTACTTGGAATTTTGGTCCTCCTATCAACTATAGCCATCTGAAAGCCAAAAGTCCCACCAGACATCCTATATATTTCCATTTCTTTGGAAATCTCTACACATTCTTCATGACTTAGCATCATTCTCTCAACACATGTGAGGAATCCTTCCATAACCTCAACATCAAATCTAAAACCACATGAGTAAGAGAATGTGGGATTGAGGTAAATCCTTGTAGCATGAATTGGGCGATGAGGTGTATTGTTCCATTGTTGATCAATCACTCCCCATATCTGTAGTTGTCTCTGAAATCCATCATCTCCCTTGTCATCATAGTAGGCACGAATGGCTTCTTTGGCCCTATCCATGGCCTGATACAAGTAGCCCATTGTGGGCTTGTCTCCATCAACCAAATGAAGAACCTTTACCAAAGGTTCGCTATTGGCAACCACCTCCTCCACTCCCACCCATAAGCTCTCCTGGTATGACACTAGCCTACATATGGCCTCCCCCTCCAGTTTACAGCTAAATGATAAATCATCCCACCCATGTGAAACAAACATCATCTTCAGGTCTCGCATACAACCCAAGATAGATCGAAGAGATATGAAGCTAGTGGCAAAGCGCGTGATTGCAGGACGCACCAACCCCCTGTTATTTGTGAATCTTCTCATCAAGGTAAGCATAGAGGCATGATTATATATGAATTTTGTGATGCTCTTAACCGATTCAACAATGTGCCTGATATAAGGAATTTTTCCCATATCCTCTAAAATCAAATCTATACAATGTGCAACACAAGGAGTCCAAAACAATGTAGGATACCTCATCATAAGCATCCTCCCTGTAGCAACATAGTTAGCAGCGTTGTTCGTTATGACTTGGACAACATGTTGTGGACCCACCTCTCGAATGAACTCATCCAATAAGTCACATAACAATGATGCATTTTTAACATGTGCAAATGCATCAACAGATTTAACAAACATTGTCCCCTTGGGACAATTAACCAAGAAGTTAAGAAGTGTCCTACCCTTTTGGTCCGTCCAACCATCTGACATCACGATGCATCCAATGATTTCCCATGATCCCTTAAGCTCCTCTAATCTGCTAGCACAATCAATCTTTTCATTTTCAAGGACATGCCCTCTTAACTCCTCATAGGTAGGGGCCCTGTACCCCAGGCCAACAACAACTGCATCAAACATTGGTTGATAGAATGGGTTGTTCTTGGCAATGTTAAAAGGAATGTCACTCCATAAGAAACACTTACCCACCAACTTATCGGCCTCTTCCTTCTCCTTTTGTTTTACCATTGACCTGATAGAAGGTTGTGCACAAGGTGTGTTTCTAGGAACAAAAAACGATGAGGTAGAAGGTGGAATTGAAGAAACCGAACTTCCCTCCTCAGATATTCCACCTTCCCTTGCAAATTGAGCTTTCTTGGCTTCCCTGTAATCTCTGGATAAATCAATATCCTCAAGCGCTTTGGAAATATGCATGATTTCCGAGGTTGATTTTGGGCAAATTTCCACTTCATGTCCCGGGATTTTTGCAAGGCGGTATTTCAGCCGGGTAATTCCCCCCATCATTCTCACCCCACACAACTTGCAATACAAAGTTTGTCTATTAAAACCCCCCTTGGGATCACCATATTCCCACATAACATCCAATTTTCTCGGCATTTTCAATCTTCAAGTGATCAAAGCTAGGGCACAAAAACAATGGAAAAAAATTAAAATCACTATTTAACTTTTAAAGAATCAAGATTCAAGATGATATAATCTACAAGTAATACAAATGTTCAAAATGGGGAAAAACTGATAAATTTGCAAAAATTAAAAAAAACCTATGATAAATTTGCAAAAATATAAAAAAGATTGTTGGAAATCAATCCACACTCCAAAATAATTTGATGGCAGTTAAAAAAAACAGTTCCTAACTACCAAGATGAAGGATACATAGTAAAAATTAAAAAAAAATGACAAAAAAAATGGTGCAAACTATTGCCCATACTTGCAAATGCGCCCTTGCTTGAGGGAAATCAATCCCAACTTCACAATAAACAGGTTATGGTGCTCAAAATATCGCTTCTCCTCGTCTTTGGTTGAAGAAACACTTGCCTCTTTCTCCTTTGCTCTCCAAACCCCACACTTCACTTGCAAAATGAGAGAAAAAAAGTCAAATTCGTGCTTTATTTATGGTCCTATCCGTGTGCTGAGACATTTTCGATCGTAGCGCGGTAATATCGCGCTATTTTGGTAAATAGCACAATATTATCGTTTGAGGTAAATTGTGCGATATTTTTAGTGTTAATATCGTCGAGACCCATTTTGGCGATATTATCGTCAACATCACAATAATATCGCGATGTTGGTAACACTGGTTTGGCATACCCAAGACATTGAAAACAAGATAAATGAAACATACTATGCTAAATCTAGAACAACGGTTCTAATACAATTTGCTCACAAAAAGTCTAATAAATGAAATTACAAAACCTTTGAGACTAAGTGAGCCAACTGAAGATTTTCCAGGTCCTATCAAGCTGCCAACTAGGTCTGTCTTTGACCTCAAGTTGGCTCTAAGTTTCAACTGTCGATGAAGGTTTTGCTGCTGTTTTAAGACAGCCAACAGTTTAGGAACTTATTTCTGATTTGTTACGGTTCAATTCACAATTTTAGGTGCTCTAGCATGTAGTTTTATTCACCAAGGGTTAGCACATGCATACTAAAATAAATGTAACACACCTAGAGATCTTTATAGCTGAAAATACAGTAGTTCTACACTCTAACACACATGAAATTTAACACAGGTATTTTTGGTCAACATGACCCTGGATAAAACCCCCTCAGGGAAAACCAGTTTGGAATATATGTCTATATATGAGGAGAATAGATGGTGGAATACAACAAGTACAAAATATAGATGAACCTGATACAATAGCAACTTGATCCAAGCTGAAACACAAGTCCAAATGATCCGTGGTGCCCTGCCGCTCCTCCTCATCAATCTCTGATGCTCTGAAGCTCCTGCACCAACCCTTTGTCTCGACAACTCTGAAACTGAAGCTATCCTGTGTGGACTAGTCACCCCCTTTGATGGTGTCCAAGGAAACTGAGTCTGAGCTCCCTTTGAATCACTGCTATGAGTCAGTCGGTCCTCGCCAACTCTATCTCCCCATCTAATGTTGGATGGTGTAACAACAAAGAAAGTAGTTGCGAATGCACACTCTCTCGCAAACTGCTCATCGAACTCAAGCTCCTCTACTGTCGTTGCTGAAACATCATGCTGCTTCTTCTTCTTCTTGGTACACTGTCCTGTGTAGTGACCCAAATCCCTACAAGCAAAGCATCTCACTGAGCTCATATCTCTCTTCGTCCCACTGCTGCTCTCTCCTCCCTGTGGTGGGGCCCCAAACTTGGGACCCTGCCGACCTCCTCGGCCAGTCTTCTTCTTGCCCTTTGTCCAAAGACCAAGGTCCTCATCACTTTGCACTGTATACTGCTGATGCTGTCCAGAAGCCTCTACCACAAGTCTAGTTTCCTCCTGGACGAAGTCATCCCACATCCTCTCCCATGTGGGCATGACCTCCCTGGCAACAATGCCACAAACGAATGGACCCCATGGTTTGGTAAAACTGTTTAAGGCTGTCCTCACCATAGAATTGGGTTCCACCACCTCTCCAATGGCTCCAAGCTTGTCTTTGATATGGGTGTAACGACCAAGGAAATAAGTAACCGACTCATCCTCGAGCATGCGAATGCCCCTTAGTCGATCATGAAGAACCATCTTTCGGTTCTCATTAGAGCTCTGATAAAGCTTACATAGAGATGCCCACATCTCATATGCCCAAACTTTCCCAGTCAAGTGGGG
This sequence comes from Picea mariana, assembly GCA_032191745.1. NCBI lineage: Eukaryota > Viridiplantae > Streptophyta > Pinopsida > Pinales > Pinaceae > Picea > Picea mariana. The sequence continues at coordinate 1,110,407 of JASDQU010103066.1, read as the reverse complement.
AATGATGTGATCCCTCACTGAATTACATATGGTCCTCTTTGCCTTATTGTTCCTCTTCCTGAACTCTGCCAACAAGACGGGGGCAGTAGCAGGAATAGCAGGAACATGCACCTCAACTATATCCCATAGCTTGAGGTCCTCCAAGATAAAGACGATCCTCGCTTTCCAAGGCGACCAGTTGCTAGCTCCAGCTAGCCTATCCTCCGCACGCATATGAGTGTTAATGTTTAAGCCATTATTATAGTTCTTTGCATTTCATTAGATAACAATAGCATAATCCAAGATCACTGAGAAATACA
>JASDQU010103066.1:1083106-1096997 GCA_032191745.1 Picea mariana | reverse complement strand
CTGTTACATGTGAAAGGTCATTCAAATACTGTTTGCTTCAGAATGTCAAAATAGATCTGCTGTTATAAAAGGAAGAGTTTATGTTTCTCTATTTTGATCTAAAATCTTTTGAGTTCTGTTATAGATCCTCTATTGGAAAACTGCTGATATATATATTTAGAGAGTATTGATATCATTGTTTGTGATCTGAGTCCTTTTTGTCTCTCTTTGTTTTGAGATTACTGTTACAGTGATTGTATAGATCTCTGATGTCTTATCATTCTTAAAGTAGGGTTTTTATCTTATTGTCAGAGATCTAACTTTATTGTTTAAAGATCAGAGTTCTATTTCTCCCTATACGCAGTTCTGTACATAAGATCTAAAGGTAAATTGCTTTGAAAATTAAAAGAGACTACTGTCTTTCTTCTTACCCTAAAAATCTAACAATAACCACCTTTAATTAATCTGGGGGCCGACTTCTCATTCTCCCTATTACAATTAGGGTTTTACCAATCCGCAAAAGGGGATTTGGTTATTTACAATACCCGACATGATCAATCCGCAAAAGGGGATTGATCTAATGGATAATATATCAATAAATAGAATACTCTTTGCAGTTACATTATTTCAACAATAGAAACACTTCAACATCAAAACCTCTTGTCTCTAGCCCTGTTATTATCATTTCGGCCCTTCAACATTTGTAGCCCTTTTTGACTCCATTTGCCCTAATAAAGCACTGATCTAAGACCTCCACTGTTTGAGTACCTTGGTCACAACTTCAAACAACCAAATACTTTGAACAACTACCTAACCTTCTAACCCTAGCGTAGACTAACATCTACTAACCCTATTGTTGCCATTGTTTATTTATGCTATACTTACACCATTGCAACATTTATATCTTTACAAGCAATTGAATGATTAGCTAAGGTGTTGTTTCTTAATGTTGATATTGCTACATTGATTGCCATTCGCATTTATTATGAAGTGATATATTGTAATCATTGCCATTGTACAACTTTGATTTGCTTCATCAATAATATTGTTTATCAATTGCTTTACATCAGAAGTCCATAATTATATGCAGTACTAACTAAGCAAGTGATCTTGCATATGCATAGTTTCTTTGTTGCTGTCTCGGGCAGGTACACTTCTTGGTTACTATTTCCGGTTATCTTTTATCTTTATTGGTTATTAAGCCGGACTTTCTGATTGGTGGTGACTTGTGAGGGGGAATTATCACTTAGCCTTTTAAGCCTTTGCCTTCTCAAAACCCCAGGTCACCGGGGACGTCTCCCCTAGGCCTTACCTCCCTAAACAGAAAGAGCTATCTCATTGAGGTGACAGTGGTGGGATAGTCTCAGTTTTGCTAGTTTGCCCTTCTTCCATCCGTCTTTTACCTTAACTACAAACTGTGCGATAACAAGTTGGACATGAGATGGCGAGTCGACGACCCATGCAATAAGGTTGTGTCCTCGATTTCGCCACGATTTTGGCAAATTTACATGAAATCATGTGTACGGCTTGACATTGGTGGCACCTTCAAGTCAAATTTCAAATTGATGTAGAAACGACCCATACAATATGTAATGGCCATGGTTGCAGAATTAACAATGGTGCTTTCCATTTGGGTAAATATCCCTGGAAAATTTTGTCAGAGAATAGCTAAAACATAGAACGTTTAAACTACGACCCAAAAAAATGACATCTTTTTGAATTATATCTACAACTGCTGGAAATCAACCCCTAACAACTATCTTCATTTAATTAATGCTACAATGTCTCTTTGTTTTATCATCGCTGGTTTCAACACTTTGCTCCACTTCAACCTCCAACAAGTAGCTAAATTGTTTTTAATGGGCGACTGAGATTTAGCATGTCAACTCCTTTATCATGGCTGCTCCATATCAATATACCATGGTTAGCTTATTAAGCATCGACCCCTTCCATATAATATTCTTTAATTATAAAGTGGGATCCATGTTTTGATATTTCTGAGCATGTGGCTTTCCAAGAGGCCAAGTCTTACCAATATGACATATTCCTAGATACTACTCATGACCTCCCAAGCATCGGAACTCCTGTTGCTGCTGCTTGTGCTGTACGATTTGATTTTTATTTGCGCTCGTCGCAATCATCTCCATTGCTTGTGGCATTCTGTATTTGGTCTTATAACCTAGGATCCCCAAATACTTCGTCGACAACATATAGATCGCTAACTTCAGCATCAACGCAAATTTCCAGTTCGCTGTGAATATAAGGGCCCAGAATCCGAACAAGAAGATCGACATATATTATCTTGCTGGAGAATTTTTCTGGATGTAAACTGTGTAAGAGGTTTCTAAACATCCAGAAAAATTCTCCAACATCATGACTATCTGTGGAAATCTACATAATCAGATATATTATCTTGACAACAACCCTCTCGCCATTCTATTTATTCCACTTTGGGTGCTAAGACTGTGTATAGGAATCGTGACCAGCGTTGCAGCCAAAGGAGACGATTTGGAGTCGATGAAGGAGAAGGGAGTCAATGAAGTAGAAGACACGCGGCGATAAAGGATTGACCAATGTTGATAAACAGATGTCAACTTCATATACGTTTTCGACAGACGACGAAGTCCCTGAGAGGAACCTCCCCTTAAAGAACACCTTTGGTGTAATAAAGGGGTGGCCCCTTATAACCCTTACTTTTGCCTAAGCATAAGTCTTCATCTTGTTAAAAAGGGGTGCTTCCTTTTATTTAAAACCTTTTAACTTTGTCCATATTTTTAATATATATGCTTTCGTTAGAGTGCAAAGAAGGGGTTGTCTTTTAGAATAACTTTACCACGACATTCATCATAAACTAGCCATGTTATGATCAAGTTTTTATGAGGTAAGGAACTAGCATCCATCAATAAAAAATATGTGATCAAGAAGAGAGAACCCAACACCAAAACAATCCATCACATCAACATTGTGGATCCAACACATAGCATCCCATGCATTGCCATAAATAAGTATCATGCCCAACCAAAATGCATCTCAAACCCATCATCATCTCTGCAAGTTATCCTTGAAAACCCTGTAATGTTATGAGAATCACAATTTACCACTCATGTGATATGAGGGGTAATAGGTTGATAAACCTTAGCTGTTATGAATCATTGGTTAACTATGGCCAAGCCCTAAAGACTTGTTTCACTCAATCTGCATGCTTTCGAGCAAGATTGCACAAGGGGGGCCAAAAAACCACACTTGAAGAAGTATTGTTAGGGTCGAAAACTATGATATAGAGCATATCTATGAATTGGAGGGAAAGGATAGGGTTTAAAATGTCAACGATCTATTGACTGACAATATGAGTGATAGGTATAGGGATGGATGATCTCACCTTGGTAGGGATCGGTCTACATGGTCGAGGGGCTTAATGAAGGAGTGGTTAATGTCATATAGGGGTCTTCATTGTTGGCAATGATGATGATTCCAAAGTCGAGGTCATCATCTCTAGGTAATCTGCATTGTCATTTTTCTCATGTCTCTAATTGAGAGCCAAACAAAGCTTGGATAGACCATGCTTTGTCATAGTTTGGAGTAGATTCTTGGTATGGTGATGAGGTTTATCCACGAGGTCTTTTGGTTGAAGAGATAGTAAGAGGGATTTTGTTGAGATTATGTGATTAATCTTCACTTGAGACTATGTGTTGACCTATTGTATTGATGTATTGATGGCTTTATTTAGCCTATACATGGATAACTTACCCGTTTATTATATTTACTTTATTTGGCTATTTTGGCTAAGGTTGACCTAGTCAATCCCAAACCCTAAAGGATGTGTGTGTGTTTGTATATATATATATATATATATATATATATATATATATATATTTACTTTAAAACCCATTTATTATATTTACTTTATTTGGCTATTTTGGCTAAGGTTGACCCCGTCAATCCCAAACCCTAAAGGATGTGTGTGTGTGTGTGTGTGTGTGTGTGTGTCTATATATATATATAGCACTCCTCTCATTTGTATTCATTCACTCAAGTTGATTATTGGATAAAGGCCTAAGGGCATCTCTTTTATACATCACCTCTCTTGGAGTTCTTGGGCTTGGTTATGGTGTAATCTTCTCTTGTAATGCTGTTATAAATCTGTTGTGCCTTTTCTATTCAAGATTAGGATTTGATAAAGTGTTCATTGCATATCTATTATCTCCTTGTGATCTAACATGGTATCTGAGGCACTGTGAACTCTTCCTTTTGTAACTCAACTAAACTCTTCATTGAAATAGCTCTAAACTATTTCAACACTGTTAGCTAGGGTTTTCAACATTGTTTTATAGGAGCTTTTTCTGTTTTTAAGGTTTCTACCCTCTTCACCACTAGCGCTCCCTTGTTTTTTGGTGATTTTTTGGTTTTTTAGTAAATATAAGGGAAGTTTCTTTCAAGATTGGTGTTCTTCTAAGGAAACACATCCTATTCTTCTTTCACTTTCATCCTGTTAAAACAAAATCTATCACCCCTGTATGATGTAAAGTCCCAAGCATAAAGGGGTTAGTTTGTGCAACTTAGGAAGGATACCCAATGTCACCTCAATAGCTCTTTCTCACACTTTTAGTTGGCTCTTCTCCAACTTAGGGGGGATTCCCTAAAGATATGATTGCTAAGGCTATGGAGTGGAGATTCAAAATGATTTTGTGAAGAGTTAGCCTAAGCAAAACAAATGGTTGTATTGAAATGGAAAATGAATGGAAATGGGAATGAAAGGAAAGGAAGAAGGAAGAACAAGGAAATGGGATGATATGAGACCGGTGCCTATCAATCTATGGGCTAATGGAGTCATGAAATATTGTATGAATGAAGGAATTAGTTTGTCACCATCGAGTACTTTAAGGTAGGCTATGAGGTAAGAGAACTAATTCGACACCTTCCACCAACTTAGATAAAAGATCTAGTTTGATACTTTCATCAACTACTTGTGTACCTAAGGTAAAACGAACTCATTTGATACATTGAACTTTAAGATTCTTGCTGGAAATTATGATATCGAAGCTAGTCTTGGAAGGCTTAATTTTCCACACATCAACTCAACATAAAGGTGTTGTTTATTAGCTGAATTATTTCCCAATCAGCAACTAGATATGATAGAAGAAAAGTAATAAGAGAAGAAATAAAACAACAAATAAGACAAGAGGGAAGATTCCTCACATTGCTTATTCCTAGAAGAGTAATGTTCTCATTACTAGGCCTTTATGTTAGAGTGAAAATAGGAAATTCCTAAATCAAATTTACAACAAATGAATAGCATACAGAATAGCTATGCTATAAAGAAACAATACCTCATCCTTTATTAAAGGCCTAGGGGGATCTCTTGGAGTTCTTGTACTTGGTTATGGTGTGATCTTTTCTGTAATGCTGTTATAAATTTACTCTGTTTTTTGTATTCTAGATTAAGATTTTCTAAGTGTTCACCATATATCTATTATATCCTTATGATCTTAACAACTTTTGGGTAGCGATAGTGGTTTCCTTGATCAAGATGAGGAAGTGGGGAAGTCAGGCTCTATGGAAGCTAGGAAAAAGAGGAGTGCTCACTATGTAAAACTAAAAACCAACCAAGTGAAACTGGTCCTAGGCGAGGACATTGTACTAAGCCAAGTTTTGGAGATGTAGGAAATGGCTTTGATTGGAAAGTTTTTTGACATATTCATATTAGAGAGAACATTATTTCACTGGGTTAGAAGATTCTGGAGCCCTTTGTTAGGATATGTTTTAGAATAACATGTCCTGGCCAAAGGATGGCTTGCCTTTACTTTCAGGACTGGGGAGGATGCTAGGCATATCTTGGAAGGAAAATGGTTCTTAGGAAGCACAATGCTTTCTTTGAAACACTGGACTTCTCGTTTCAATCCCAGACATGAAAAGAAAATTTTCAGGTTGGTGTACTCATTGGCTCTCTTTTGGTGGAAGACTAACTCTAATCAAGTTGGTTTTAGAGGTCACTCTGGTGTATCGCATTACCAGTATTATATCCTGTAGGTATATTGGAGAAAAGCAGGAGAAAATGTTTCAGCATTTTTTGGAAGGGAAAAAATGAATAAGATGAAATACTTTTTAGTGAAAAATAGCAAAAATTAGCCAAACTCAAGGCCCTTGGAGGGTGTCTATTGAAACTATACACCAATTTGGAAAATCCCTTGCAGTAAATACATTGTGGAGGATGATCAAACTTGAAGACCTTTGGCGGCAGGTATGTTGAAACGTGCCAACCAATTTCCCACAGATAGGATATGGGCGGATTTCCTGTTTCCTATTATTCTGCATTCAGTTGAACAAATCAGCGAAAAATAGAATTGGTTAGGTGCACATTAATTGTAACTGTTGGAGAGATTCTATTATCTATGTAAGTCCGTAGAGGCAAAACGGTATGGTTGTGAGTGATGGTTGTAAGCCTGTGTTCTCGCTGTTGTAATTCTCCCTTGAACAGTAAGAATACCGATTATCATTTCACTGTGGATGTTTCCCTTCAGAAGGGTTTTACCATGTAAATCTCTGTGTTCAATTGTGTGATTGCTGTTGTTGTCTTGTGTCATTTGCGATTGAATCTGTTTGCATTTGTGTTTCCGCTGCACAACAAGGTAATGAAATCCAAATACTGTTTTCCTCTTTCTGGGGAAGATTGGATAAGAATGCCCACCAAACCCATTGCAAATGCTTCAATCATTTGGAAAGCTTTCACTTTAGATTTTCCTACCATAGGGGACCAGCTATGTTGAAAAGTTGGCAATGGGAAAAGCATCAGATTAGGCGTTGATAGCTGGGTGGGTTGTGATGACCAGCATAGGTTACAGAAATTTTGATTAAGGACTTGAGTTAGCAGGGTATCACAACTATAGCTGATGCAGCTGACTGAGAACATGGTTCAATGTGGCAACATGGATGGAAGGATGTGGGGTTTTTGGGTTTAGATGGACATAAAACAGAATGGTGGCATTCCTTTATAAATTGCAAAGCAGCTTTGTTAAGTTGTTTTAGAAGATGCTATGTTGATATTGTCTAAGAATCCTGGAAATGGAGATTAAACTGCCAGCTTCAGACATTCAGCAAGTTTCTTGGAAAGTGAGCAAGGAGAAGCCTGCGGGTGGTGGAAGCCACCGTGGAAATTAAAAGATCCTATAAAATGTAGAGTATTATTTTTGGTTGGCATTATCAAACAAAATCCTAAGATGGGATGTGCTCCAGAAAAGGTCTCGGCAAGGACAAAGCTTTTGTGTTCTATATAGAAGTGATGAACAAAATACTCCGCATATCTTGATGGACTGTCCTTCAAACAAAGAAGTTTGGAAGGAATTTATGACTTTAACTGGAGGCAAAGGGAAATGGGAAGGGATTATCTCTGATTGAAGGACTGAAGCATTAGATGGAAGACATGACTGTTGCATATCACAAGGCACTCCCCTGTGTGGTTACTTAGGGTATCTGGATTACTAGAAATGCGATTCTTTTTGAAGGAAAGTCTCTCACCCCTAGAAGTTTTCTTTAAAAATCAAATATATTTATGATGATATCAAGATGTTCCCACAAGCCAAACCCTGTAGACAAATAGGGACGATGCAGATAGATAAAACCAGTCCCTGGGGTTCTTTGATGGAGTAAGCCAAGGAAACCCTGGGCGGTGTGGTGCTGGAGGTGTCTTGTTTTCTTCAGATACCTACAGTTTATCCTTTCAAGTGGGTCTTGGAAAGGGCTCTAATAATTGGCCAGAGCTGAGGGCCTTGGCTTCCCTTCTCAGAATTGCAGTGGAGAAAGGTATAGAGCAATGTTGTCAGACTCAGACTCTTTTAAGACTTGGCTGGTCTGTGACTTGGCCGACTCTTTTCAGACTCGGAAAAGAGAAAAAATACTCAAAATATGGTCTGGCGAGTTTCAGAGCAGTCTGGAGAGTTTCAGATGAGTGGGAAGTATGACAGAAGAGTCTCTAGGAGTTACTATTTTCAGCAGTGACTTGACGAGACTTGGGAGTCCAAAAAGAGTCTGACAACACTGGTATGGACTGTCTTCAGGTATTCAGGTATTTGGAGATTCAAAGTTGACCATTGAATGGGTCAAACGGGATGCAGAGATGCATAATATATACCTTCAGCCTGTCCTAGAACAGATTAAGATTCTGATTGGTAGTTTCAATAGTATCTCTTTCACACATGTTTACACGGAACACAATATGCTGGCTGACAGTCTCTTAAAACAAGGAATTGAAGTTGCAGAAGTCTTGGAGGCGTGGAATATAGGGAGGATGGGGACCATCCCTGGGAGCCCAGACTTTTTCTCAGCTAGCCTTAATATCTCTTCTGTTTTCTTGTTACTGCTGTTATTATCTGAATCAGTGCTCTCTATGATGTTTTGTTTTCTATCTTCCTGAAACTGTGGCACACAGACTTTATGCAGGTTATGATGGTCATCGTTTTGATTCTCTGAAAATATCCAGTGCCTTATGATATGCAGAAACACTTTTTTGTATGTAAGAGAAGGTAGAAGCTTTCAGATAGTATTTAGGAGTTAGTTTTTGCTTGACTGTACATGTGCCTAGTAGCACTTACAAAATATGACTACTTTTTCTTCTTGAAATATAAAGTTACAATTTTTTCCTTGGAAAAAAAATATACCATTTGATTTGAGATGCCTCAGATTTGATGGTATATATCTGAGGAGATATTAAATTTAATGCAATACTGCTGGGTGCATAATGCTTGTACAATGCATGGGTTGTAACTTCCCCCAGCCGGGCTGATTGTTTTAGTAAAATCTAGAGTTGGAATATTGCTATTTAAGTTAGCATATTAGACTGACATGGGCAGTGGATAGAATTAGAAATAAAGTAGGAGCTCCTGTGAGTGAGCCTTGGGACTGTGGAAATGGTCTTGTAGATCTTCTGAACTGACATGGGCAGTTGATAGAATTAGAAATAAAGTAGGAGCTCCTGTGAGAGAGCCTTGGGACTGTAGAAAATGGTCTTGTAGATCTGCTGACTTTAAGAGCTCAAGGGTGTAGGGATAGTTGAGCTATGAATCTGTAAAAGATGGACTTGGGATTAGTAAAGAAGAATGATGTTTTGATGTAATTATGCAAGAGAATATCATTTTCATTTGAATCTGCACTTTGTATCCCCACTCAATATGTGTGTGAAATTCCTTCATTTTTGGACTCAGCCCAACCTGTGCTGCATCAAGCAGTGGGCCCATACCAGTTTAGCAGAAAACAGGAACTAATCACAACCTCATAAAAATGTGTGGGAGGCTTAAGGTATAGCTCCTGGATAACCGCTAACAAGCAAACAGACTAGGGTTTGAGGCTTTGAGCCCTAGTGAGAGTGACATCTAGTAATTAGAGTATCCATAAATCCTGGCCGCCCTTTAGAGCGTGCCGTAGAGTAGGGGTTTGAATCAACGCCCAACATCACATAGATTGTCAAGTGCTAGGAGCAAAGTAATGATTCTTGTCAGGAAGGAATAAGGCATCATACCAGGAGATGGCTGCCCCCACACAGATCTGGTTTTTAGCTCATCAACATTAGCAAGGCACCGAGTTGGCACGAGGAACTTGCAACCCCGTGCTAATCAAGTAGCTGACAGCAACACGATAAAAAATTAGGTGACTGGCACCAGAGAGACACAAAACTCCATTCAGTTGGTTATTACCACCTCCAAAACAATCTCATTTGCAAGGGTGACCTTGCCCTGCACAACCCAGAGAGCAGAGTAAGTCTCCCAGCAATTTCCAGGAATAAACTTGTGACTATTCTTAAGATAAAACGATACAACAAACTTGAGAATGAAATGTCGCTCAGGGTGAGGACAGTGCCCTCTAAAGAAACTTCAGCACTTATACCAAAGGGATTCTCTGGAGATAGCAGTTTTCTCTCTCAAGAATTGTTTCAATAACATATTGGGGTTTACAAACAACATCTACGAAGCTACCAAAGGTCATTCTAACTTGCATCCAGTCCTAAGCATTCTCTGACAAGGAGAATAAGGTGTGTAAGGCTTGAGGCAAGCTTGTATGATCATTATGGAGGAACAGAAATGCCTCCATCCCACAACCAAATGAGTACAACATTCAAATTATGTTTGGTTTCACTATTTTTCTTTTATCAAAGTCCTATTTATATTTTTACTACTGTTTGTTCCCGCTTGGGTAATTGGCCTTGACTAATTCAGTGATTTGACATGTGATGTGAAGGAGCTTGTGGATTGGGAGCACAAGAGCGTGAATATTGGAAAAATGCATGCTTGTGGGCATGATGCACATGTCACTATGCTTCTTGGAGCTGCCAAATTGCTCCATAAACACAAAGATAAACTTCAGGTGCTTATCGGGCCACTATATTTGGATTGTAGTGCAGTATGTTAATGCAATAAACCAGATGCAAGTGATCAATAGTTCAAACTTTAAACTGAAAGATGCTCTTCATGTTAACAAATTATATTTACACCTCTTTTAGATGGATTCAAATTTGTTTTCTTACTTGAGTTTAAATTTTACCTAGACCATATGCTTTTCATTATGGCCATATATTTACTGTAATTCATATATTAGACCTACATAATCTGATGCGTTACATTCTTCAATATGATTTAAATGTGTTTGGTTGTAGTTTTGTATCCTGTCATTTCATATGGTTTCTTGCTTAATACAACTGCCCATTTGGCTAATGTAAATCTTTCTTTGCTTTATATGAACTTTTGAAGGGCACTGTAAGACTTATTTTTCAACCTGCCGAAGAAGGAGGTGCAGGTGCTGCTCACATGATTCGTGAAGGTGCACTTGGAGATGCAGAAGCCATATTTGCAATGCATGTTACACCTGGTCTGTCAACTGGGGCTATAGAATCAATCCCAGGGCCAATTTTGGCTGGGTCAAGCATTTTTGAAGCTGTTATAGAAGGAAAAGGAGGACATGCAGCTATGCCACACATCACTGCAGATCCAATTGTAGCTACATCCTTTGCGATTTTGAGCTTGCAGCAAATTGTTTCCCGAGAGAGTGATCCTCTTGATAGTCAAGTATGTACAACTCTCCTGTTGTCTAGTTCTTGGTTGACTAGTTTCTTTCATTTCTAAGAGTAGGTTACAGTATTAATGTATCAAGGATAAATATCAAAGTTTCCCTATATAAATTTTTATCCTCAAATTTGAGAAAGGTACAATTATATTTGTGTGAGTTTATAAATCAATCTATGTCAGTTTTCTAGCTTTAGGTTTCAATGATCACTCCATTTAGGAGTTAAGAGGACACCACCCTGTTAATGTTTAAGCCATTATTATAGATGTTTGCATTTCATTAGATAACAATAGCATAATCCAAGATCACTGAGAAATACACAATCACATGAGACACAACATTTATCTTGGAAAACCCTCTAGGGGAAGAAAACCCAGCAAAACTTCCTTAATATAAATAGCCAATACAATGCCAAGAGATCTCTTATGCTAATACGGAAAGTCCTCTCCTAGATATGTGCCACTCTCTCTCCTTCTTCTCTAACCAGCAGATCAGAAACTTGTCTCTCAATGAGCAAGTGTGTTGTGTATCTAAGTGAGGCGCTAGTCTCCTTATTTATATTAGACTGGCACGTGTGAAGTGTCTCTTCACTGGCAGGGCTGACTTCTCCAACTGGGTGGGTAAACCCACCTTTATTATATTTCTGGGCCTTTTTAATATTTGCTGGGGCCGACTTCTTATTCTGCCTATTACAATTGTCTTTTGACCAATCCGCAAAAGGGGATTTGGTCCTATTACAATAACCGACATGATCAATCCACAATGGGGATTGATCCAATGAATAATATATCAAATAATAATAAGAATACTCTTTGCAGTTACATTATTACAACACTCCCCCTTAACAAGAAGGGTATTCTTCAGCAGCATCATGCGAGAGAGAGAGAGGACAACATCATCAACATCATCAAGTGGGTGAGAGGACAGCATCATCAATATCATCTTGGAACACTGACTGGCGTATCTATAAATAATCGGAAGTTTTCTTCATCGACAGCATCGTCATTCTCAAAGGAATGCCATCATCATTTGCATCAATATGTATTAGTATAAAAACTGATACATCATCATCATCATAGCACAAGGCTGGCTCATCATAATACAAGACTGGCTTTACGTCACAGCTGTCAAGTTGGAAGCTCAGTACTTGTCTCATCTCAATGTCTTGCTTTATGTCACAGCACTCGGGCTGGAAGCAAGATACTAGACTGGCTTTACGTCACAACTATCAAGCTGGAAGCACAGTACTAGCCTCATCTCATCTTCTTGCTTTACGTCACAGCACTCAAGCTGGAAGCAAGATACTCATCCTGCTTTACGTCACAACCATCAGGTCAGAAGCAAGGTACACATCTTGCTTTACGTCACAACCATCAGGTCGGAAGCAGGGAACTAGACTTGCTTTACATTGCAACTATACAGCCGAAAGCATAGTACTAGTCACACATCATCTTGCTTTACGTCGCAACCATCAGGTCATAAGCAAGGTACTCGTCATCTTGCTTTACGTCTGACAACTAGGTCAGAAGCAAGGAACATCTCATCTTGCTTTACGTCTAACAACTAGGTCAGAAGCAAGGAACATCTCATCTTGCTTTACGTCTGACAACTAGGTCAGAAGCAAGGAACAACACAACTTGCTTTACGTCTAACAACTAGGTCAGAAGCAAGGAACATCACAACTACTCCCCCTTTCGAGGAAGGTCCTTTCGGACTATGCCAAGCTCATCTCAGAAGTATTCAAACTTCACACGAGATAGGGGCTTGGTCAACATGTTAGCAACTTGTTCATCCGTGCTAATGTACTGGAGCTTTAAGGCTCCTCTCTGTACCATGTCACGGATGTAATGATAACAGATCTCTATGTGCTTCGACCTGTCGTGGAATACAGGATTCTCTGTCATTTTTATGCAGCTCTGGTTATCACATAGAATCAAGGTTGCTCTCATCTCTAAGTGAAATAGGTCGGTCAACAACTTTTGAAGCCATATAGCTTCGTAGTTAGCAGAACATGCAACAATGTATTCTGCTTCCGCTGTGCTGAGAGTTATACTAGATTGCTTCCTACTCTGCCACGAGATCATAGCTGATCCCAAACTGAAACAACATCCTGAAGTGCTTTTCTTGTCAGAAACACTTCCTGCCCAATCTGCATCAATATATCCACTCAATGTGAAATCATGATCTCCATCATAGCTGAGACCATAATCTATTGTACCTTTAAGGTACCTCATCACATGTTTTGCAGCCACTAGGTGAACACGTCTGGGTTCTACCAGAAATTGACTCAAGGTGTTCACGGCAAAACAAATGTCTGGTCTAGTGTTCGTTAGGTACATCAGCGATCCAATAATCTGTCTGTACAATGTGGCATCAATCAATTCTGACGAAGTATCGACCAACAGCTTCAGCTTCGCTTCCATGGGTGTATTCATGGGCTTGCATTCCAACATGTCGAATCTCTTCAAGATTTGGACCGTGTACTTCCCTTGGTTAAGAAAGATCCTCTCAGCGCTCTGCCATACCTCAAGACCTAAGAAATAATGCATTAGGCCAAGGTCTTTCATTTCAAATTCCGAGGCAAGTCTCTTTTTACATTCAGTGATGAGCTTTTCTTCTCCAGTTAAGAATAAGTCATCCACATATAGCAGTAAGATTACTGGCTCATTGTTCATGATTTTGAAGTAGAGATTAGAGTCTGCTTTACTCTTGGTAAAGCCTAAGCTCGTCAAGAAATTGTCTATACGGCCATACCAAGCTCTAGGAGCTTGCTTCAATCCGTATAAGGCTTTCTTCAATCTGCAGACATGAGACTTCCTGTCTTCAACCTCAAATCCTTGAGGTTGCTCTATATACACTTCCTCTT
>JASDQU010103066.1:1025191-1083056 GCA_032191745.1 Picea mariana | reverse complement strand
TGCTATATTTATCTATTGTGTATGCGATTTTTTTGACATGGTATTAGAGCTTGGTGTGTTAGTAATTGGGTTTCATGGTGAAGGTCAAGGTAATTTGCAAGCACATAACACGTCGATCAAGGCCAAAAGTGATGGGACTATTGGAGTAGAGTAAAAGGTAGAGCATAATGGAGCGAAGGCACACTGGGTAGGTGCACGATTTGTACTTTCTCAAAGCCCAACACAAGTAAGTCAAATCCGCATAAGTATAGGAAATCCTACCACTGTCACCTTAGTAAGAAATCCCCTTGTTTTAGTGATGGAAGAGGTCCACCACAATGGAGGCTTCCCTGGCGACCTCAAGGGATCAAAGTAGCGAGTATTGTAGCCAAGCCTACCGCCCTCTCTCTTGATCACCCAAGTCATAGTCTACGACTGTGAAATTGAGGAAGAAAAGAAAGTTTCGGGTACCTTCCTGGAAAAAGAACAATTTAGAGCATATATATGATATTTCCAAGTACCAACATGCAATAAATCCTCAAGAGACAGTAGACAATGAAAATTTGTTAAGGCTGATACAAAATTGCAGCAATACAACACTTTACAAGAGCAATTATAGTTTTGTAACAAGCAGTTAGAGAGATCAAAATTGTATGAAATGACAAGGAAAATTTAGCACATGTCCAATAGATCAATATCTAAGTGTTCCAATCAAATTCTGAGTATGTTAGCTAGGGTTAGACTAGTGTATGCAAAAAAATGAAGTAAATTAGATGGCTGTAGCAAAGATTTGCAACAACAACAATAAAATTAGCGAGTTAGACTAACTTAGAGTTAGAGAAATTAGTAGAAAGCCTTAGAGAATAAGAGTTGAGTGTTGTTTGGTCAAATTCCTTCACAAGAGAGCAAGTAAGCTAGTGCCTTTTGGGCTATGGAGTCTTTTGTAACAACAATAAATATGCAATTGGAGAATGATGATAACAATGTCTAACACAAAGGTCTTCAAATCTAAGGTGCTAGCACATTTGGGCCTTAGATTTCAAGAAGAGGTTGCTAGAGTGCAGGCACTCTTGGGCACTAGCAACTCTTTCTTCCCTTAGATTCTTCAATATTGTCACAACACGTGTCTAGAATCAAACTCCTAAAGTGCTAGCACTTTAGGGCTTTAGGAGTTTAACCTAGGTAGGATTTCCTTCACAAATCAATGGATGCAATTATCCTTGTGAGAGGAGGAAGCACCTTATGCTCCTCTTAGGGTTTTAACCAAGCAATAAATCCTCAATATGAACAAGTAAATTCACAATAAAGCATTAATGACATGAAATTGCAGAAATTTACTTACTTCACCAAGACAATGACAAGAGAAAACCCTAATTGTAGAAAATTCCTCCAAACATCATCAAAGAGATATCCAAACTTGTCCTCCAAAGGCTAGCGCATGAGTAAAATAGGCTAGCGCACGAGTAAAAGAGACCAATAACCCCAAAAAGGAAAAATTTTCAGACCTCACTCTCACATGTGTGAGAGAAGTTGTGATGATAAAATGAGTCTTTGGTTAGCCATATTTATATGGGAAGTCCTAACCATGAAAAGACTCAATTGAAAAGTCATGTCTTTTCACAAGGGAGGCAACTTCTTAATTTGCCCTTTTTAATTTACAAAATTTAAATTTTACATGAAATAAACCCTAGAAAGGTGACGTCATCCACTTTTAGGGTGACGTTGAGCTCCAAAGTGTGACGTCTAGGCTAGAAGTGTGGAACGCTAGGCTTCCAAAGGCCACACATCATGCCCACATGTGCCCAAATGCCATGCCAAGTGTCCTCTTCTACCAAACCATCTCTGGAGCCATCTCCATCAAGCCCTAACCCTCCAAGGGTGACATCATGGGCTAGGAAAGTGACATCTAGGCCTCCAAAGGCCAACGTCCAAGTGGAAAATGGTGAGAGCTCATCATCTAGTCACACCACGGTGCCTTCAAAGGAAATGCCCTCCATCCTCAAGGTGCAACGTCCATCATCTCATGTGCCCCTCATGGAGGTCCGAAATAAGTCATCTCCCTACGAAAACATGTTCATGGGGCAAGGTTCTGCAAGGACAAACAGATGCTCCCTCCAAGGGTCCACAAGTCACAAGATTCATGCCAAGTAAGCCATATCTAATACAAGAACCACCCAAACATGTGCATCAAACACCCCCCTCTTCAAATTAAACAAATGCTCAAAGACCTTATAAATTTTTCCTAGTTTATGTATGGGTGTTGAAGTTTTACTTATACAGTTATGATTCTTCTTTATTATTATAATCATTTAGCACATTATCTGCATAAATAAGATCACTGAAAGAGAGGCAATCACATAAACAATAAAGACACACAGATTATCCTGGGAAACCCTCATGGGGGAGAAAACCCGACAAAACTTCCTCAATATAGATAGACCAAACACCGAACAAAAGATCCTCCTCTACTCCTTCACTTTATGGTGGAGCTGACTTGTACTCTTTACATCACAATTAGGGTTACAAGTAAATCTTACTCTTAGACAATATAGCAAGGGATCTCACACACCCACTAGTGCTCAACCACTAGGGGCACATCCACCTATGCTCAGCCACATGGACCTCCTACTCAACAGATCTCTATCTCACTGAGTCTCACAGGAGAATCATCTGGAGTACCACATTGTCTCAACTCTCTACACATAGGAAAACGATACACCCATCACATGGGCACCTTCACTCCTCACAGGGGTACACATCGTTTCATCTCAGTCTCATAGAGGAACGACACATCCATCACATGGGCATCCTCACCCCACACAGGGGCATACACATCGTTTCATCTCAAACGACACACCCATCTCATGGGCATCCTTACTCCACACAGGGGCACACAACGTTCCATCTTAGTCTCAGAGAGGAACAACACACCCATCTCATGGGCACACCCAGCTCATGGGCTCTCTCATAGGTCGTCTCACTCAGTCTTAGAGGAGAATGTGTCCTGGAGGATGTTTCACGAAGCTGTAATCATCAACACCATCGTGTCCCTCTTGTATGTTCATGTACAAATAATTGGTCTTGTTCTCTTTTAATAATAGATTTATATCAATGACATCCCAGGCAAAAAATTCTTCATAAACTATGGTATTGCAATTTTGAATATTGTCTATTGTAATTTGGAGACATCAATAAAGAGTAGACTTGTAAACTAATAGCTGGGTGAGTTGGCCTCGCAATATTTGTTTGTTATATTCAAAAAGTAAATCATTGGATTACATTATTTCTATAAATCATTACATTACATTTTTGTCTTTCTTTACTGTTAATAACAATTATGATGTTAACTGTGTAGTGTAAGTCATTAATCTATTACCCATATCCATGAGTATTAGTCTCAACTGACCAATAATTCTCATGATTTGAATAATCCACTTAGCACTCATTGCATTGCAGTTAATCTCGAAAATGATCCATTGACTTACACTACGCAGTTAATCTCGAAAATGATATCTAATATGTTGCACTACGGAAGCCCCTCTATAAATTATGATGTTGTTTTGTTTACTAAATGGATATTTAGAATTAAATGTTGAGTTGTTTAAATAGAAATGTTTTACATGAGCTGGAATTCCAATATTGTTTTATAATCTTCCTAAAACCATTACTTTTTATATTATGAGTATGTGATTGACATATCTCTAGTTTTTTTGGTGTTTTGCAGAGATGAATATAAGCAACTGGATACATTGCGCCAATTTCTTCCAAATGTGCCATTTGTTGCCTTGACAGCAACTGCGACTAAGAAGTATGCTTAAATTACAATCTTAGTTTTGGTAGAGGATTTCTAGTAAGGAATAATAATGGGAGAAGGTTTGCACTCCTAAAGTTAATGGGAGAAGGTTTTCACTCCTAAAGTTATTTAGAGATTCATTCCTTTATTGTTTTTGTGTTCTTTATTGGTGGAGAGTATTGTTTTATTAATAATTACTATAATCTATATTCATTTCTCTAAACTCTAGATTTATGATGGTAATTACATTACCAATATTGATTGCTTTTAGTGCTTTTAATGTCTTGTTAGGATTCCACCTTGATAATGCTGACAAGAATTTTACCCATCAATTAAAATCGTTGAAAAATCCACAACATCGTGATCCCCATCGTGAAATGAGAGATTGCCACCTAAAAATCGTGATTTTTATGAAAAATTGGAAAATGTGAGCCATGATCCTATAAAATCATTACGCAGTGGAAAAATGCCCATCATGTGGCGAATTTGGGTTTTTTTAAGGGTTATATGTCTTTGCAGTGGTTGGGGATTGATACAAAAGGAGTTTATTATCGTGAACAATCAGCCTTAAAAGGGCCAAACAATCATTCTAATTGCCATGAAAGATTTTTTCTTGGAGTGGGGATTGATTCTATCTACCAACTATTTTCATATTCCTAGGTATTTCTTAAATTGGACCCTCTAAGTAGCTTCAAAAATGCACTAGAGGGCACCAGTAACACGACGAATGGTTGAGTTCTCGGTGACGAACAACAGAGTTTGAGGTTCGACAGACAATAAAGTTCAGGGAAATGGACGATGGAGATTGGGTTGATGGACGATGGAGGGGTTTTGTTAATGTTTAAGCCATTATTATAGCTGTTTTCATTTCATTAGATAACAATAGCATAATCCAAGATCACTGAGAAATACACAATCACAAGAGACACAACATTTATCCTAGGAAACCCTCTAGGGGAAGAAAACCCAGCAAAAACTTCCTTATCATAAATTGCTAATGCAATGTTCAAGAGATAACTCAAACCAATACAGATAGTCCTCTCCAAGTGCTTTTCCTGTCAGAAACACTTCCTGCCCAATTTGCATCATTATATCCACTCAATGTGAAATAATGAGGTTCCCAAAGTTCCCTCACTGGTTCTGCAACTTTGGGAACCTCCCTCATTGCAGTATTGGGGATTACAGGTTCCTCGTCATATACCTCTTCAAGATGGCATATTTTAGATTTCTTGAGCACTGCATCTTCATCAAAGGTCACATCCCTGCTGATCTCAATGTGATGTTGACCTGGTGTATANCATTATGGATTGGTATTCCTCTGTCATGGCATCTGCCCATTCTTTCCTCTGAATGGCTTCTTCAAAGCAGGTAGGCTCCTCTTCTAGGAGATCACACATCAAAGCTGTATAACTGGAGAATGGCTTTGGTCTTTTCACCTGTCTCATAGTTCCTTGGGGAACACCGTACTTCTCTCCATCTTGAATAAGATCTCTATCCCAAGCTGGCTTTCTTTTATGGAGGATCGTTGTCTGAGGAGGTTCTTGCACTTCTACTATATCATGGTCTTCTAGAAGTTCCTCATCAGGGGAAGTTACGACTTCCCTCACTGGTTCTGCAGCTCTGGGAACCTCCCTCATTATAGTATTGGGGATTACGGGTTCCTCTTCATATACCTCTTCAAGCTGGCATAGTTTAGATTTCTTGAGCGCTGCATCTTCATCAAAGGTCACATCCCTGCTGATCTCAATGTGATGTTGACCTGGTGTATAGATTCTGAAGGCCTTGGAGACCTCACAGTATCCCACAAATATTCCCTTCTTTCCTGAAGGGTCCAACTTGTTTCTCTTTTCTTTAGGTATATGAATAAACACTGGACAACCAAGTATTTTGAGATGGCTTACCTCTGGCTTCTTTCCGGTGAACATCTCTTCCGGTGTCTTGAGCCCAAGTGCACTATGGGGCAATCGGTTCTGCACATAAACAACTGCCATTGTTGCTTCTGGCCATAAGCACATAGGAAGATCTTGATCATGGATCATAGTCTTCACAGCTTCTAGTATGGTTTTGTTCTTTCGTTTAGCTACACCGTTTTGTTGGGGATTATAGGGAGTAGTGAGTTCCCTCTTGATCCCAACATCTTTGTAGAAGTTCACAAACTCTTTTGAGGTATATTTTCCTCCATTATCTGACCTGAGTAGCTTAATCCATTAATGGAGGACGATGGCATTGGGCCAAATACATCTGAATGAATGAGTTCTAGGACTCCTTCTGCCTTGCTGTCCCTCTTCGGAAACGGGTTCTTGATGTTCTTCCCTTGTGCACATCCATTGCATACGCCTTCATGGTCACCTTTGAGTTCTGGTAAACCTGTGACCGCTTTTCATATGTATGGTAGTGCCTTGTAGTTGATATGAGCTAATCTTCTATGCCAAGATTCTTCAATGGCGTGGGTCATGGCAGCTTCTAAGTGACCCTTTAGCTTATGCAAGCCACCTTCTTCTCTTCCAATGATGATTGCTTCATTTATGATCTCTCCTTTAGCACGTTGCCTTCTGCAACCTTTACTATAGCTTCCTTAGGGTTATTACCTGTGACCTGGAGCAAGGTCAACAAAACAACAGGCAAGAATAATATCCTTCTGATAATATAAAGCAATAGCACGAACAATCATGACAGTAGCTCCTTTAGAGCTATCACTTGTAATTTGTCTGAAGCAAATATTAAAGGTTAGGAATACAATACGAAATGAGGTCAACACTCTCATAGTGTTGTGATCAAACATTCCTTCATGGCAACCTAGAACTAACACACGAGGTTTCTCCTAGAGGAGGTTTTAGTTGTATCAGGCAAAGCATTTACCTCTATATGCTCACATGCTATCAAGTATAATACTTTACAAAGACTGCTATCTCAACTATAGTCATCAACTTGTCATGTGTACCTTTGAATCTTATCAACTTGATTTAATCAAACCTGGAGCCTTGTCTTCAGGAATGAGTGCTTGCTTTTCTTCCAAGTCTCCTTCACTCAAGATGACGAGTGCTTTCTTCAACCTGTCTGCTGTACTAAGACAATACACTATCTTGACATAAGGTTAGGTTAGAGGATAAGCTCTATGATCAACTTTTAATCATTCTAATAATTTGATCATAGCTTCAACATGCAATACTGATCAAGATAATGTCATGACAAATAGATGCATATCAGAATAATCACCCTTGGGTTGCATCATTCCTCTGAATGTGTTGGATCTTGAGATCCTTCTGAATCTATGGCAAGAGATCCCTTCTCCTGCAAATACTCTTTAAAGTTTAACCATTTAAACATATGTGAGTACATACCTCTGATAGCATTTGCAGGTGGTGGCACCATCTGGCAGTAGCGGTAATCATTACCAACTCTTTAAAAACTTCAAGGGTGACTGCCACTGGTAGTACGGTTGCTACTGCAACTGGTTTTGAGATTGCAACTGCAACTGCAACTTAGGGTTTTATGAGGAAACCCTAATTTTTCAAACTTCGAATTTTGAAATTTTGATCTAGGGGATAGATGCGCTGAGCTGAGGCGAGTTAGTTGGTGCAGTCAGATTTCTGAAAATCCAACTTTTACCCCCTCAAACTTGATCTGCGGATTTCTAGACTGGTGCTTCTGGTACCTCTGGTACTTCTGGTACACTGGTTTTCTGGTACTTCTGGTACTTTGTGAAACTAGGGTTTCACTTTCCGGGAGATCCAGCCACTGAAAAGGTGTGTTGAAGGTGCCAAAATGATCCTTGGGGGAGGGCGCACTTTTCTAGATGGTTTTAGGGCTAAAATACCTCACCAACAAAAAGCCCTAATTTTCATGTACAGTAACAGTGACGTTTTTTTTTCACTTTTCTCTTGTGAAAGATGCTCTCTTCATCTTTGCTCTGATACCATGTTAATGTTTAAGCCATTATTATAGATGTTTGCATTTCATTAGATAACAATAGCATAGTCCAAGATCACTGAGAAATACACAATCACATGAGACACATCATTTATCCTGAGAAACCCTCTAGGGGAAGAAAACCTAGCAAAACTTCCTTAATATAAATAGCCAATACAATGCCAAGAGATCTCTTATGCTAATACAGAAAGTCCTCTCCTAGATATGCACCACTCTCTCTCCTTCTTCTCTAACCAACAGATCAGAAACTTGTCTCTCAATGAGCAAGTGTGTTGTGTGTCTAAGTGAGGCACTAGCCTCCTTATTTATATTAGACTGGCACGTGTGAAGTGTCTCTTCACTGGCAGGGCTGACTTCTCCAACTGGGTGGGTAAGCCCACCTTTATTATATTTCTGGGCCTTTTTAATATCTGCTGGGGCCGACTTCTTATTCTGCCTATTACAATTGTCTTTTGACCAATCCGCAAAAGGGGATTTGGTCCTATTACAATAACCAACATGATCAATCCACAATGGGGATTGATCCAATGAATAATATATCAAATAATAATAAGAATACTCTTTGCAGTTACATTATTTCAACACACCCTTCTGAATGCATTATTCTAGCTAAAGAATGCTGGTAATAACTAGTGCTTGCAAAAGAGTTGGTGGGTACTTCGCCAAATCTATTTGCTACCTTCCTATTATGAGATTTTACTTAACTTGTAGACCATCTTACAAGGCAGAAAATGGTACAGTCTATAACAAAGAATATAACTGTAAAGGAAGAGCATCCCCTAGAAAAATTCGTAGACCATCTTATAAGGCCGGAAATGGTACAGTCTATAACAAACAATAAAACTCTAAAGGAAGAAATCCCCTAGAAAAACTTGTAGACCATCTTACAAGGCAGGAAATGGTATATTCTATAACAAAGAATATAACTGTAAAGAAGAGCATCCCCTCAAAATATGTTGTGGTTTGGAAACTGTGAAATCGTTGGTCTGCTTTCATTAATTTGTTACAATGTAATATCCCAAACACTACTTGTACACTTTCCTTCTCACTGCTGTAGCAAAGTGCCAAGTTTTATGAGTGTTGACTTTTGTCAAACACTTAGGCTGTAGGTGTCTTTCTACTGTCAAAACTCTCACCATACTGCTGTTGGTATTTTAGCTGAGTTACGATGTGTTATAGATGGTTTATGTGCATTTCAGGTGTACCCAAAATATTCATTTTCACACAGTAAAGATCTTTGCAGTAGCAACATAAAAGAATCCACAAGAATACAACGAATATACTGGTGTAAACTCAGTAGATATTTATCATTTTATTTCAACATATAATAGAATAACAGCAGCTGTAATAACTCTTAAAGATTAGCTTGCAAAATACCAGAATATATGGGCTGAAGATGACTGTATAGATGGTCCACTAGATAGCTCTGAATGCAGTCCCAAAAATCAGCGCCCTTCCCACAGAGAACTCAACCCACACAAGAGGGATTTGGCCAATATTGTATACTATATCTCTGCACCTTCTCAGTCCAGTTTAGAAAGGGACTCCAGGAATTAGTGGCAGCACTCCACAGTTCAGAAATGGAGAATAAATGCACCTAGATTGGAGATAAACCTCAGCATTTAATCAGCAGCAATATTTTTCTGTGTATAGACTAAGAGATGCACCCAGTTAGAGATAAGACGCCACCCAATAGTGAATACAGACCTGCATTGATATAGACAATTTCCCCGCTCCAAATCACTGCACAATAAGCAAAATGAGGCGCCCAGACAGAGGAAAACAACACCCAGAAGTAATATAGTTTGATTTCAGCAGCAAGCTCGCCCTCCAGCACTTGAAACTCAGCCTGTCAAGAAGTACTATGACCCAGAAATGGGTATACTCGCCCAGCTGCAAGGCATTTCCCCCAAGCTCGTACAAACAGTCCTCTATCTCAATAAATCTTCTTCCCAAAAGGTGAAATCCACACAATGAAGCACACTGTCGAAGTCTGAGTGATTTCGATCCAAAGACCAGCTAGGGTCTAGGGTGTATCGTTGCAACACCGAAACCAGCACACAAGAAGGGTTTCCAAAACCCTAGAAAATCTTTCCAAGAGCTCTCCAAATCTATTTTCTCAATAAGCGTAAGAATGATAATAGACTCCTCCTATCCCCTTTTTTATACTTCTAACTTGAGATTTTCTTTCCTTCTCTTATGAATGTGGGATAATGTTCCTTTGATTATTTTCCGCCCTAGCCCACGGGAACTCAATTAGGCTAGCGGAATTCTCTCTTAGAGAGATTAGGCAGATGGGGACATTACATACAAGCAAGG
The DNA here is from genome assembly GCA_032191745.1 of Picea mariana. Taxonomy (NCBI): domain Eukaryota; kingdom Viridiplantae; phylum Streptophyta; class Pinopsida; order Pinales; family Pinaceae; genus Picea; species Picea mariana. The sequence continues at coordinate 1,073,035 of JASDQU010103066.1, read as the reverse complement.
ATAAAAAATGCACCATACTAACAATGCCTAATTTTTTGTATTACAATTAATGGAATATGCACAACACTATGAATAAGAGATTATAAAAGAAAGCCATAGATGGAGGTTTTTCTGGAGCTGCTTCCCTTCCTTCCTAACTTGGGATAAGGCCATTTACTTAGCCTCAACACTTGACTGAGCAACAGAGTATTGTCTTCTCCACACCAATTGATTTCTTCCCCATGGAGATTAAAGACACAACCTGTTGTCAACTTTCTTCCGTCGATGTCTGTAACCCAATCAACATCACTATAGCCAACTAGGTCATTCTTTGATCACTAGTTCCATCATTTTCTAGACCCCCAATTCCTCTATAGCTGAAATCCAATCCCTTAATGCCTTGCAGGCATGAGAAGATCTTTCTCATTGGAGACCAATGATGCAAGCTAGGATTTGACAAGGATCTACTAAACCCTCCCTTCCATTGCATGACAATGTTTGGCCTTGTGCAAACCATGGTATACATCGAACTTTTCATTGCACTATAATAAGGAGTTCTAACCATGTGGGCCACCTTCTCATTAGTGTTTAGCTCCATCTCATTGCACAATTTGCAGTTTTGGTTGACAAAAGTTGATATAGGCTTGCAGTCCATCATTCCAAATTGTTTGAGGACAATGTTTAGATACTTCTAATTACACATATCTCTAGTCACTTGAATGTCTAATTAGTAGTGCACCTCACCTAGATCCTTCATCTCAAACCAAAATAACATTTGATTTTTGGTTATGTCGGAAAACCTCATGTTGCTCCCTATCAATATTAGGCCATTGACATATAAGACAACTATAATGATTTGATTTAGATCTTTGTCTTTAAGTAAATTCCATTATTAGTACTACTATGACACTTTGAAACATCATAGCGAAACATATCAAAGGATATACACACTTTTCTTTAGGAACTGCACTCGCACTCCCACTATGTATTGTTTTTGATGTACCTAGCAATCCCTTTGACCTATTTATGGTCATTTGTTGGACATTAATAAAATCATCTTATCTTATGGCATCAAACTTATTGTACCACTCCTTGGGTGACTACTTCAATACATACAAACACTTTTTGCAATTTGCACATGAACTAGATCTTCCCTTTACCTTGAAGCCTTTGTTTTATTCCAAACTTACATGTAGAATTCCTCCTCAACATCATCATTTAGGAACACAATCTTTACATCAATTTGAAATATTGCCTAGTCCAATGCAATTCTTATTGCCAACAATGAGCTAATGGTAGTCATCCTTGCCACCGATGCATAAATGTTTTGGAAGTCAATTCCATCTTGCAAGGAATACCCTTGGTGACCAATTTGGCTCCGTCTCTGTCACTTTTTTTTTGATGAAATGCACATCCCGGGGAAACCCATTGGGCACTTCCCCTCATTCTAAGGATGGTACCCAAGGTAAATTGATTGGTTGTAGTTTTGACAACCTAACTCGATGGGAACATTCAGTGAGGCCCACAATATTCATAGAGGTAGCCAGTCTGGGGACTTGACGCTACGACCTCCTGCTTGTAATTCATAACACTAAAGCTAACCCATTGGGTTAGCCTTCTTTGTCGCTTAATCCCAAGAAGATATATGTTTGACTCTTCATGTATAGATTCAATTGCTTCTCCTTTGGTATCCATGATAGGCATCGCACATGAATACTCTCAATGGCACAATGGATGGTCACTTCCTAGTCTAGGCCTCCTTAGGTATAAAGTTTGCAACATTATCATTAGTACTTAGTTTTGACACACATCACCATTGTCATGACCTCTATCACGGCTTGGATCTTTGATGTACAAATTGAGAGAATGCCCTTGTTGGGATGAGCCTAAAGATACCTTAACATGGTCAAAGTCCGCTTTATTGCCATTATGGATACAATAAAGAGAAAATTAATGACCTTTATGAAGCATTGTCTAAGAAAGAAAGAGGCTAAATACACTTCGAAACATTAATTTGGGCATTGTATTTAAGTTATGAGCAGAGCAACCCTAATGAAAAAAAACCCCAACTTAATGAAAAGTAATTATTAAATATATTTGTAAGTTATGAACAGGTCGGCTCTAACCTAATGGAAAAATTAAAAAAAAGAATATAAAAGCCATCTCAATGAAGAATTAAATCATTATTGTTGGAGTGCTCGAGGAGAGAGAAGGGGTGTGCTAGGGTTTAGATAAGCCTTGGGACGTGCACCCTAGCATTAGGAGTCTCCATGTGGCATGTTGAATACTTGTCAAATCCCTATAGGGCCTTTTGGAGGAGCACCCTAATTAGGGATTGCTTGAGGTAGAAGCATGTAAATTCCAAGAGGTACATTGGCCAAAGGGCATGGTTGGAAGTGGGAGTTCCCCTCCAAGCTTAGTTGAATATCTTTATGAGGATGAAGTTAAGGGGATTTCAATGTGCGGTTCACCATCTTTCTTTGTATTTTCATGGATGAATTTGATTGCTGAAATTAGTTTTGCAAATCTACTGTATTGATCTTTAAGAGAAGGGTAATTTTCCCCATTAAGAAGGAATAAGGTTGAGGTGAATACTTGGTTTGCTACATGTCGTTTTTGTATGTTGTGAGGCTATTGCAATCTTTTATTATTCAATGGTTGCATGTTATTACTACTGAATTGAAATAGTTGAATAGTCACACCTTTGGAAGGGCCCTCCCTTTAATTTTTGCATATTAAAGAAGTCCATGTGGTTGGTTAGAGAATGCTTGTAACGACCTAACTACACCTCCATACTGTTTGAACCCTCTTAATTGTTCACCATGATTCCATTGCCCAATTGGATAAGACATTGGTCTTGGAAGTTCACCATCCCTTCCTTTCTAAAGAATATCATAAAACTTATTTTCTAGGGTTTCCCCCTTTTGTTAGCTTTCAATGTTCGAAAGTGTTTATACCATGTTTGGGGGTGCGTCATTTGATTTGGGGTACATCGTGTATGATCATCCCTTGGATGGTTTGTGATGATTTGCACATGGGAGATGGTCCATGATGGATTTGCACATTGGAGTTGGCTTAATTAGTGGTGCTTGAACTCCGTTGGGTGCTTGCATGATATTCTTCCCTAGGGCGTTGGAGATCCCTTGATAGCTTGGTGACGTTCCACATGATGGGCACATGGAGATGGTTTCTTGCTTGGAGAACACTCTACTCGATAAGAGAAGTGTTTTTCATCTCAGAGGAGGGCATTGGGCCCTAGATAACACAAGGTAGCTTGGATTCTTGTATGGAGTCTTGGAGTTGACTCAAGGATGCCTTTGTTGTGATAGTGTTCATGAAGGGGGAGTGGACCTAGTCGAGTACATGGCTTAGGAGGATTGATGGAGTCATTGGAGGCTTGTAGGAGGAGTGTTGGACACATCTTGTGGAGCACTCTTGCATTTGGAGCCTTGCTAGTGGATGACATCACCTTGGAGCTTGACATATTTATCCTTGGAGTGTAGCACTCCACATGTGTTATATGTGTTATTGTAGGTTTCTTGTAAGGGCATAGGTCCACATATATATTTTTGGCCTCCCTTACCTCTCATATTTATAGGAGAGAGTCCTTTCTCATCATCATCATTATACTCATCTCTTTGTACTTGTCTTCTTGGAGTGAGTTTCTAGGGTTCATGAAACCCTAGGAGAAGTTATGAAAAGAAAAGAGTACATCTTTGTTGGGAGCTTTCTCTTGTGACTAGGGTTTACTCTTTGGAGAAATCTCCCAACAGACCCTTGTGCATGGCACACTGTTCCTTTCTTGGATGGTTTAGCATGTTCTTGTTAATTGCGTGTGTTGGATCCATGTTTATTTATTTTAAAGAATGGAACATAAATTTGTAATCAGACAATGAGGACGAATCTGGAAGTACATGGGTAATGGGTACGTTTCAGATCAATACCCAGGAAAATTGTTTTGGTATTTGTTGTACGAAGTATATTACAAGTTAGTTTCAGAGCATTCTTGGAGAGCGTTTGAGGTAGCGTGGCCTAGCCTGGTGGCTGGGTACATTACAGATTGGTATCATAGCTTTTGGTTCAACACAGGATTGGTATGGGCCATAACTAGTGCGAATTTGACAAATTCATTGTTGCAGATTTGTCTGTGACGAATTTGAGGGAAAACGAAAAAGAACAGAAGTGAAATCCCCAAATTTTGAGCAGATTTCAAATTTCAGTGCTTCAGAGTAGTCAAAGAAGTGATTTATGGCGTCGATCTACGAGTTGCAGAGTCGAATTTGGCCTTGGATTTCAAATTCTTGTGTGTTAATGGCAGTTGTGAAGTTTCATAGATCGACAACCCAGATTAATTCGATCGTGAGGATCCACGGTCAAGATTTAATCGTAGAGGTCCGAGAAAGGTGTGCCAACAGGTCTTTGGGAAGAAGGACTGAGAAAGACTTCGAAATCGGGTGAGGTTGAGTTTGAGGGTACGGGCTGATTGAATGAAAACCATTCATCGTATCAAGGGTTAATCCTAGCCGTTCCTTGGAAGTTGGATTTTGGAAGAATCCTCAAGCAGAGCGCAAGTTGAAGTCCGAAAAAGAGAAGCCCGATGGTAGAATCCCGAAAGAATGAGAGTCGTTAGATTAGTCGAGGTCATTCTCAGTCGTAAGATCTCGTGAAGATGTTCTTTCGGAAAAGTGTTTTTGGAAGAGCTCATTCAGAAGAGTTCCAATGAAATCGGTCCGACCGAGGTAACCAATATGTAGTTTTGGATTCTGAGATGACCATGGTCGTTGATCGACACGATTGTTGACCGTCTGATCTATCGGACGAGCATGTTGTCTTGGAAGGGTCGACGATGGAGGAGAATGCTATGTAAGCCACCACGTCAACGTGCCACATCATCAAGAGTGGGAGAATCCACTATTGTCAGGTAGCAGTTGAGTGCAAGTCTTCGGAAGGCTTGTTCGAGAAGGTTTCCAATGGGCTAGTTCGATAAGCTATCAGACCTTGAATTTTGGAAAGGTTGAGGAGCATGGTAAGTTGTGTTTCCGATAGAGGATCTTCAATGGAAAGAGTCCGATAGTGTTTTAGATTGCAGATTTCAGAGGAATCCATGTGCTGAGCATTTGAAATTATCTGATAGGAAAGATTCCGATGAAGAAGAGTTTCGATAGGCCTGTAGAGGTCTAGCCACAACTTGGCAAGGCCAAGAAGATCAACGGTCCAGATCTCTTCCGAATTGAGATCGACGGTACAGATTGCCACATAGGCCAAACTGTCCATCAATTTAAAGTCTGGAGCAATTTTCTTATTTTGTCCATAACTAGAGCATATTAATTCGGATGGATATGAAACTTAAGGTTTTTTTGTGCATAGGTGAGCTCTACAAAAGTGCCAGAGAGGGCCATTGTCCATTTCTGCTCGGATTTGTCAGAAATTGCAAAGTAGTGATTTTTAACGATCTGGGTCCAAATCATTGGTAGAGGTCCAGATTACGCTGAAATTTATGGAGAGTGTCCAGAAAGCAGACACATAAATAACTCAAGAAGGAATTGAATAAATCCTAAGGGGATTTGAATGGGGATGCTGAAATAGGCCAAAATCCATTATTTCGGGCCACTTTTTGAGGATTTTTGAGATTTTCAAAGGAAAAGTAACCCTAGATCACAAAACTGAAAAAATTTATTTACTCGACATTTTATATACTCATCAATATGAACAACTTTGTTTGAGTGTTTTTTTTCTAGAAGTGCATAGATTGAGAGATAACCAATTTTGCTAAAAAATCCAATTTTGCTAAAAAATAAGTTTGGAAAAATGGGTGAAAAATGACAAAGTTGTCATTTCCATATTGCTACAGTTTTTGACTAGAGCATCCGATTAAAAATATGAGAGTTGCTATGAATTCCTTGTTATTATTATTATCTACGCCTCTTACAAAAGTTTCTCTAGTTCCTCGTATATTTTCTTCTGCAGTTGATTGAAGTTGGCATTTCAATAAAATTACACCAATGGAGAAAATGCACAAATGGGGTGTAAGTGGTTTTTTCAGGAAAGCATAACTTTCAACTGGAAGATCGGATTGGGGCATTAGTATAGTCATTGGAAAGCTAATTCAAAGGAGAATAATCTGGAATTATTATAATTTGGAGAATTGTGATATAAATCTTCATGAATTGAACATAAAAAAGACCTATAGCCTTAATTGACAAATTTTTTATAATATGTATAATTCTAACAAAAATGGTTGTTTGTAGATTTGACAGAATTAAAGGTATAATTGGATAAATTCAAGCCTAGGATTGAATATTAGAGTCATGGGAGCATGACAAAGCTTGCGGAAGTTGGACGATGCAATAAAGAGCTACAATGCAAGTAATGAAAAGTGGATAAAGAACTCAAGAAGAATGGAACAAAATGATTATTATTCAATTGCTACAGAGTGTGAATGAATTGCAGGAAAAGCAACAAGAATCCTCACATAGAACATGAAGCCAATAGGTGAATAATGTCATTAATGGGCATAGAAAGGAAAAGTAAGACTCCACAATCTTGAAGGTAGAGATGTGTAGATAGTTGCAAGCTTGATGTGAAAGAGAGCATGTAACTTAAGAGGTGATGTGTGAATCATCTCTATGTGCCAAGCACATGAGTTCCTGGGAAGGATTTGTTAGATATGACTTAGCTACTTGTCTAAAAGTACCCAGAGAAAGAAATCCACTTATGATATGAGAGTTCACAGTGGAAAAGGATACCAATGCAGAGAAATCAGGGATAGAATAATTAAGGTTCTTTCACTTGAAAAGTGCCACTATATGAAAATAGACTTCCGTTGGGAATGGTATTAAGTGCGAAAGGTACGGTTTCACAGGGAAATGTTAAATGAAGTGATCTAATGGACAACTAGGCAAAGTTCAATTTTGAGTTGTTCATTTTTTTAGCTATTTAGATCATCCTAAAATGTACCAAAACCTTGAAAATCTAAGTTCATAATCAAAATTCCCATCATTAAAATTCCCAACAAATTTTAACGAAAAATTCCATAAAAAACAAGAATAGGTTTCCTACTTATTAACTTACTCTTTCACATATTTTCACTTGTTAATTAGATTTAACATAAGTGATTGAGAAGAGGGTTATCCTCTTCACCTAACCTTTAATTCACTCAAGTGACATATTAAATTATTAATAAATCTATTATTATAACAACTTTAAGCCTTACATTTACAAAGCCTCAAACTTTTGTAAAATCCAATCTACCCTATACACCTATACACCGATTATAGGAATTAAAATATGTACACATAAATCTTCCCAAAATTTCATTAATATCACTCCATTCTTTATGTTAAGATGCGCAAAGATAAAGGACATTATCATACCCTATCAAGGAGATATGGGAATTGGATGTCCAACCTTGAGTTACTCTTTACCTACTTTTCGAGATTCCTTCTACTCAAAGCTTTTAATAGAGATAATATCATTATCATATCTTATATGCATAAGAGAAAGATTACATAGCTAAATATTATATTGTTTCCAACCACTTATGGATCAAACTTGTACCTAATTCATCTTCTTTTCGAAGACACATGGATGATGTGAACGTTCTCACGAATTAAAAAATATAAAAGTCAACATTATAGGTTGAATTTTGTAGATTTTTTTAATGTTTATAAATTTATAATTTTGTAGATTTTTTTAATGTTTTTAATGTTTATAATAATATTTATAATAATTTATTTTTAAATTGGTGTATGAGGTTTTCTTGTTTGTGGGATAAGGGATTCCTCTCCGCCCATCAATTTGACTGATAAAGTTTACTAAGGTTATATACCCTACCCTCTTCTGGATTTGAATTTGTGATCTCTTAAGAAGAAATACATGTTCTTAACCATTAGGCCCACTCACATTATATATTAATAAAAAACTAATACTTTTATAAAAAAAAAATAATAATAAACCTCACAACCCAACAAAAATCAATACAATAAAATAAAAGTTATTCAAAAGTATAAGAAATTTCAAATGAAATACCTAATCATTCATGTTTGACATTTTTCTTTTTTCCGGCAACCTGCATAAACCTAGTCCTCTCTAACAGTCAACATAGCACTTAGGAATGCCACCTCCTTTAATTCCATTTACGCTCCAAAGCCTTCAAGCCATTTTACATGTGAAGGAAAGTGAGGGAGGAATGAAAGGAACTAAATTATCTATTTCATGCCGCGAAATTTATATAAAAAATTAGAGAAATATAAATGGAATGTTTTTAATATTTATATGTTTATTTATAATTAAATTACTTTAATACTGAATGGTTTCTAATATTAATATTCTTAATTATTAAAAATTAGTAATCATTAAAGATCGTTTTTTTAATTCTTTTTAATTCTAAATGGTTTAACTCAACTAAAATTATCATCAAAGAATATATAAAATAAATAATTATAAATGTATTAAATATTTAATATGTTCAAAGTTTAATTTGTAAGATTAAATTGTTGACATTAATACAACACAATCATATTATTCATTATCTTTTTATTATATTTGTAAATAAAAATCATTTATCTATTTCATAATTATTATTTGTATATTTGTAATTATTAAAAAACATTTTTTTAAGTCTAAATGGTTTAGTTAAACTAAAATTCTCATAAAAAAATATAAAGTAAATAATTTATAAATGCATTAAATATTTAATATTTAATATGTTGTAAGATTAAATTGTGGACATTAATACAACACAATCATGTTATCCATTATCTTTTTATTTTATTTATAAATAAAAACCATTTATCTATTTCTTAATTATGATTAATTACATTGAAAATAGTGAAAATAGTTTTTCTTTAAGATTTATTTCAATGCAATTTTTTAATAATTAATTAACTAAACTAAGCAGAGACTAGCTGCTATGCAGTTATTTTCCTAGTTTATATAACAAAGTTTAAATATTAAAAGATAAATGTTTCTTCCTTTTAAGCCACCAAGGTTTAAATATTGTTATGTTTGTTTTTTTTGTTTGTTTATTATGGTCACTAAATTAAGTGAAAATCTTGAACAAATTTAATAAAATAAATGTTTATATATTTTTTTCTGAAAATTTTGAACAAATTTGATAAAATAAATGTTTATACTTTGTTTATATTTTTTTTTATGAGTTATTGAATCAATTACAATTTGTTAATCAATTTAGAAAATCTTGAAAACTTAATTACAACTTTTTATCCAATTTAGAAAATCTTGAAAACTTTGAAAGATTAGATATCTCAATAAAGAAAATCTTGAAAACTTTGAAAGATTAGATATCTCAATAACTTTTTTCATGTTAAGGTTCATATTAAAAATAACTTTCTGGCAAATTTAAAAAATCTTGGAAACTTTGAGAGATGAGATACCTCATTAACTTTTTTCCTCTTAACTTCCATATATTGAAATTCAATGTGAATTTTAGAAAATTAGAGAGTTTAATATTGAAGTTCCATGTGAATTTGAGAAAATTAGAGACTTCCATTCCATATTCATATTGGAGTTTAATGTGAATTTGAGAAGAGTTTAATGTGAATTTGAGAAAATTAGAAACTTCATATTGGAGTTTAATATGAATTTGAGAAAATTAAATAATATAAATGTTTAACTTTTTTTTAAATGTAATAAGGTTGGAATAAATACCCTATTTTTTATAAAAATAAATGTCCTCACATTTATGAATTGTCAAGTCAAAATAAATTATGGACCAATTTAACATAATGACTACCTCTACTTTTAAATGGTACAAAGTAAAACATATGAATCAACTTTATATTAAATTAAAAAAAAAAAATTAAATATATTAAACGATCATATATCAACTTTATATATATATATATATATTAGATCATGTCTTGGAATTTTTTTTAGATTGAAAAAATTTAAAATATAGATTCATTTTAAATCTGGATTTATTATATTCATAGAGGAATCAAGTCCCTCAAGGTCAAATCTTTCTTTTAAGTTTTTTCAATCTAAAAAAAATTTCACCTCAAGGAACTTGATCTGATGTAAATCTAGATTTAAGATGGATCTATGCCTTGTTTATATATATTGATATCAATCTATAAATGATTTGCATAAATTCATCTTAAATCCTGATGTATCATATCAATCTATCCATCTTATATATATAGATATATATATAAACAATGTAGATTTGCATAGATTCATCTGAAATCCCGATGTATCACATCAAGTCCCTTGAGGTGAAAACCTTTTTTTAGATTGAAAAAACTTAAAAGAAAGGTTTGACCCGGAGGGACTTAATCCTTCTCCACTCATAATAGATCCAGATTTAAAATGAATTTGGCAATATTATCACTGTGCTTTTAGAGAAAATATTTGATAACATTTGGAACAAATATCTTCATTTGTGTTTGCAATTGTTGATCTAATATATATACTTACTACTTACTTTGATGCCTAAACTTTTTTATTTGGTTTAAATAGACTCTGATGTATCTCTTTAGGTAAGCTACCGGGTTCACTTTCAAATATACTGAATATCGAATGTAGTAAAACAACTCGAATACGGTTTTTCTTTCACAATTGCAACCTACAGGTTGATAGTTCTAAACCAAAAAATGTTGTCTATTACACATATATATTCTTTGCTTGGATTTGTTTTTGACAGAATTTGACTTGTGTTTCTCAATCGCCTGAAATACTGATCTGTTGTCTATAGTATGTACAACACTACCTGAATTTTTAGCGAGTAATGAAAGGTATACTGCCATTGGCTGAATTACCAAACAGAAACAGTCTTTTTTTCTTGTCCATGAAGGTAGTGTCAGTGACATTCATGGATGGTGGTAAAGGATTCAATATCATTCCAAACAAAGTTAGATTTGGGGGCACGTTACGGAGCCTTACATCTGAAGGACTTGCTAAGATAAGGAGAAGAATTAAAGAGGTAATTTTTATTTTGCAAAATAAGGCTATCCTTGATCTTATATGCTTACTAAATGTTGTATTTTATAGAAAACCATCTGATGGATAAGAATATGAAGGACAAAATAACCTACTGATATAATTGGTTTTGTGAAGATTATAGAGAAGCAAGCTACTGTAAATGGATGCACAGGATTCGTTGATTTTAAAGAAGATACACACCCTGAATATCCTCCCACTGTCAATGACGAAAAGCTGCATAATCATGTTAAAAAGGTCGGACAGACTTTGCTTGGGGCACATAATGTCAAGGATGCAAATCCGGTAATGGGAGCAGAAGATTTTGCGTTTTATACACACATAATACCAGGTGCTTTTTTTCTGGTTGGTGTGAGAAATGAGAGCATTAACTCGATCCATTCAGTTCATTCACCTCGTTTTTTCTTAGATGAAGAAGTGCTTCCTCTTGGAGCGGCTTTACATGCTACAATTGCAAAAATGTATTTGGACCATGGCGGACCCTTGAGTACAGGCTAGAGAAGAACTGATCATTTTCATTTTCTTACTTGAGCCGCTGGTGGATGAAAATTTAAAGGCCAAAGGAACTTCCAACAAAACAAACATTTAATTTTTATCACTTTTTAGTGTAATTATGTATGTGGAATTATTTACAAGAGATAATTAATAACAATGTTAATGTTAATCGAGACAATTTACATATATATATATACAATGTAGATTTGTATAGATTTATTTTAAATCTCGATGTATCACCTCAAGTTCCTTGAGGTGAAAACCTTTTTTTAGATTGAAAAAACTTAAAAGAAGGATTTGACCCTGAAGGACTTAATCCTTCTCCACTCATGATAAATCTAGATTTAAAATGAATCTGGCAATATTATCACTGTGCTTTTAGAAAAAATATTTGATAACATTTGGAACAAATATCTTCATTTGTGTTTGCAATGGTTGATCTAATATATATACTTACTACTTACTTTGATGCCTAAACTTTTTTATTTGGTTTAAATAGACTGTGATGTATCTCTTTAGGTAAGCTACCGGGTTCACTTTCAAATATACTGAATATCGAATGTAGTAAAACAACTCGAATACGGTTTTTCTTTCACAATTGCAACCTACAGGTTGATAGTTCTAAACAAAAAAATGTTGTCTTTTACACATATATTCTTTGCTTGGATTTGTTTTTGACAGAATTTGACTTGTGTTGTTCAATCGCCTGAAATACTGATCTGTTGTCTATAGTATGTACAACACTATCTGAATTTTTAGTGAGTAATGAAAGGTATACTGCCATTGGCTGAATTACCAAACAGAAAAACTGTCTTTTTTTCTTGTCCATGAAGGTAGTGTCAGTGACATTCATGGATGGTGGTAAAGGATTCAATATCATTCCAAACAAAGTTAGATTTGGGGGCACGTTACGGAGCTTTACATCTGAAGGAATTGCTAAGATAAGGAGAAGAATTAAAGAGGTAAGTTTTATTTTGCAAGATAAGGCTATCCTTGATCCTATATGCTTACTAAATGTTGTATTTTATAGAAAGCCATCTGATGGATAAGAATATGAAGGACAAAATAACCTACTGATATAATTGGTTTTGTGAAGATTATAGAGAAGCAGGCTGCTGTAAATGGATGCACAGGATTCGTTGATTTTAAAGAAGATACACACCCTGAATATCCTCCCACTGTCAATGACGAAAAGCTGCATAATCATGTTAAAAAGGTCGGACAAACTTTGCTTGGGGCACATAATGTCAAGGATGCAAATCCGGATATGGGAGCAGAAGATTTTGCGTTTTATACACACATAATACCAGGTGCTTTTTTTCTGGTTGGTGTGAGAAATGAGAGCATTAACTCGATCCATTCACTTCATTCACCTCGTTTTCTCTTAGATGAAGAAGTGCTTCCTCTTGGAGCGGCTTTACATGCCACAATTGCAAAAATGTATTTGGACCATGGTGGACCCTTGAGTACAGGCTAGAGAAGAACTGTTCATTTTCATTTTCTTACTTGAGCTGCTGCTGGATGAAAATTTAAAGGCCAAAGGAACTTCCAACAAAACAAACATTTAATTTTTATCACTTTTAGTGTAATTGTGTATGTGGAATTATTTACAAGAGATAATTAATAACAATGTTAATGTTAATCGAGACAATTTACAAGAAACAAAATTCTATAATAGAGATGTCTAATTATTGGGATAATATCAACAAACGCCTCCTCATAAGATTAAGAGATATCATGTTGATTTTGGTTGTAACACAACAGTTAATTAATGTGTTTAATGATAATATGGTATGTGAAGTAAAGTTAAGAGAGGAGGAGGAAAATTTGTAGTTGTCGATGCAATTCCAAGAAGATATCACAAGATAAGTGTATTTTATTGTTGTTTCACATAGACAGCTACACAACATGCCTCCATAGAGGAGGGGAAGGCTAAGAAGGAAAGATAAATTTAAGAAACGGAATGTCTTATAAATTATTTTCTGTCACAAAATTTGTTAGTTATGTATGTGAAATTATTTATAGCAATGTTAATAGAGACAATAAAGACAATTTACAAAACTATTAATGCGAAACAAAATTCCATAATAGAGATTTGTCATTTTTCCTTTAATAATTTTTAAATACACTACAAACATATGATGTCATGTGGTTTTATGTGTCTAAGAGATATCTTTTTAGTAATTTCTATATTTTATTTCTTTCACCTTCCTCATTTATGTGAATGTTTGCAACCTAGAAAATTTGTTATGAACCAATACCTTGAGAATGATAAAAAGTCAATGAACAATCTATTTCGAGGAAGGAAGTTCCTTTTACAATATATTCAATGTATAAGATGAGATGAGATGATCCTAAGACTCTCCTTGGTGTATATATATATATATAAGACAAATGGTACAATTATAATGCATTGGTACAATGAAGGGTTCTAGCCTACATACAAATATAACACTAGAAATGTAATAATTCAATATCTAGGGCTTAATAAGACTTGTTATACTTAACATGAGGCTTTGTCTAGGGATTAACACACCCCTCCCCTTCAAACAATTGTTGTTTCAACACTTGACTAACTACGAGTGTTTTGCATGAAGAGCTCATCTTCCCATGTCACCTCTTCCACTGGTAGGTTCTTCCATTTGACGAGGTGCTCAATTATTGCTCGATTTCACAACCCCTTAATTCTTGTTTCAAGGATTTTTTCTAGTTTTAGTATGATTTTCTCTTCTTCATTAATCTTTGGTAAAATAGTTTGGACAAGGATCTTGTCACCAATTACCTTCTTTAAGCAATAAATCTGGGAGACTAAATGTACAAGTGAAGATGGAGACAACTCCAATTTGTAAGCCATGCTTCCAATCATTTGCAACACTTTATAGAGTCCATAATATTTGGGTGTTAATTTATTGTCCTTCTGTTGTTGCTTGATGAACATTTGTTTATACGGTTGTAACCTAAAAAATATCCAATCCCCCACTTCAAATTTCCTTTCACTATGATGTTGATATGCTTGTTGTTTCATCCTATTTTGTGCCATAACCAAGTTGTTTTTCAATAGTTTGAGAACCTCTTGTTGGTGCCTTATGTGGTCCTCCACTACCTGAATATTTGTAGTCCCTTTCAAGGGCGATGTGATGGATGGAGGATGATATCCATAAATTACTAGAAATGGAGACAATTTTGATGAATTATGGAAGGATGTGCTGCACCATCATTCTGCCAAGGGCAACTTCTTGACCCATTGTGTTTGTTTATCATATGCAAAGCAATGAAGATCATTCTAGACATTTATTCACAATCTCAGTTTTCCCATCGGATTGAGGATCGTAAGATGATCCGTGAGCCAATTGAGTACCCAAACAAGAAAAAACCAGGAAAGAAAATGAGGCCACCCTGCAGGCTGTTAAAATTCTAGAAAGGAAGTTTGAACTCTTCTGCAAGTCTCAGTTTGGCATAAAATTTAGGGTCACTCTAGAAGGGAAGAACCAGAAGCAACACTAGACTATGCCAATGGACTTGAACTCTTATAGTTTGAAGGAGCAACCTATCCCAATTGAAGACGACTAAGAAGCTCAAGGCGCTAGAGTAGTAGCCAAGTTGGAGCAATTTCGAGAGGCAACATAGGGAATCCGGGTTTGAAAAATCAACCTAGTTTGATTACTATAGATATCTTCAAGCATGATAGTCTTCTTAGGGTATATAGATGTCCAATATTTACTAGGCGGATAGGCTCTTGGCTTTAACATATAGGATGTTTGATGTCCTTTTTAAAGAACAAATTAAACTCTGTGATGAAAAAAAACTTCGGTAACTATTGTTGGGGTAGGGCACTGGTTTCCATTTTGGCAGGCCATCCCTGAGCTATCTGTAAATTTTGGTTCTATATCTAAATAGAAATACAAAGATAGTTTTTAACTTAATTTTTTTTTATGTGTTTGCATTTTTATCCCTTTTAACATTGAGAAGGGTTTTTGGCATTGTTGAAGTTGGATTCCTCCTCGTGGAACACACACATGAAGATATGGATGGAACTTATGAGAGGTTATCAACTAAATTAATGTGAAAAGATATATTTTCATTGCTAGAGATGAAGGACACTTATAGGAAATGTGAGGATCACAATTCATGTGTCCCATATTTAATTGATGAATCTCTTGACTTGAAGAGATTTATGGAACCACACCTTTTGGATGGTAACTCCGAGATCACTGGTATCAAATGATACAAGTTTTTCAAATTCCAACTCATGGATGAAGGCTAATTATATAATATAAAGCCTCACTTTGGGATGAAAAGTGGTCAACTCTTATTAATATGTGGCGTTCCTTTTCTAATGGCAGTGTAGACTTGCCAATGGGGTAACTTCAATTGTTAAATCTACAAGGAGACTTATTGATATGGATGAAATAAAAAAGGGATTAGAAACATATATTTCAGTCTAGAAAAAAATGATCGATAAGGGAGGGGAACAATATCGGCATCCCAAGATAATTTATTGGGAGAGTACATATAAAGCTTTGGACACTCCCTTTCAGAGCATTGAAAAGTCAATAAATATTGGCTATCCATCCACAATGTAGGAAAGAAGAAACAATACTCCTATAAAGTCCTCACATGAAGTTATGGAAGCATACTTTAAGGAAAATGTCCCCACAATTGAGGATTGCTATATTGGACCTCTATGTAACATACCTATAGATCCATTATATCCAGAGGATGATGTTGTAGATGGACAAATGCTTGTAGCAAAATCACTAGATCAAGATTGTGCGATATGGTTGGGTAGGGTAAAGGGAAGTGTTACCAAGAACTAGATGCTACTATTGATTCTTACAAAGTAAAGGTCCAATGGTGGAAGGCAATTGGAACATCAAAAGTTAACAAAGAATTGTATTTAAATTATTAAAATAAATAACAAAAACAGGTTGTCGGTTCACGAGAAAATATGTTCATTTATGTTAATATCATCATATGGGCATAGTCACCAAGGGCGGGATGGATAAGAGAGAAAATAAAAATAACTAAGAAGAGCCTTGCTGCAATTAAGGCATAACAAGAACAGATGGAACATAATGTTAAGATTGGGGTGATTCTCATGAATGAGACTTTATTTGAGTGATGTTACCTTAAATATTTATTAAAATGTACAACTCTAGAATACAATGATTCTTGTCTCGCTTGTTTTTGTTTTATTGGATATCTTCAATCTTGATATATTTAGCAATGGGTGTCAATGATATTATACATACACATATAAAAATAATGTGTTGACAACTGTACAATAATCTTAAATTTAGATACTATATACACACTAAGAAAAATAATCTAAATATTGAAATCTAAATACACATTGTAGCAATTATATATTGATACTTTTGGAATCAAAATTCACACATTTGGAATCAAAATTGACACTTTTGTATTTCAGAATTCACATTTTTGGAATCGAAAATCACTCTTTTTGGGTTTGGAATCATTTGAAATCTGCACAATTATTAAAATAAATAACAAAACAAGGGTGTTGGTTCACAGGAAAATATGTTCATTTATGTTAATATCATCATATGGGCATAGTCACCAAGGGCGGGATGGATAGGAGAGAAAATAAAAATAACTAAGAAGAGCCTTGCTGCAATTAAGGCACAACAAGAACAGATGGAACATAATGTTGAGATTGGGGGTGATTCTCATGAATGAGACTTTATTTGAGTGATGTTACCTTAAATATTTATTAAAAAGTACAACTCTAGAATACAATGATTATTGTCGCGCTTGTTTTTTTTTATTGGATATCTTCAATCTTGATATATTTAGCAATGGGTGTCAATGATATTATACATACACATAAAAATAATGTGTTGACAACTATACAATATTCTTAAATTTAGATACTATATACACATTAATAAAAATAATCTAAATATTGAAATCTAAATACACATTGTAGCAATTATATATTGATACTTTTGGAATCAAAATTCACACATTTGGAATCGAAATTGACACTTTTGTATTTCAGAGTTTACATTTTTGGAATTAAAAATCACTCTTTTTGGGTTTGGAATTATTTGAAATCTGCACAATTATTAAAATAAATAACAAAACCAGGTTGTTGGTTCATGGGAAAATATGTTCATTTATGTTAATATCATCATATGGGCATAGTCACCAAGGGCGGGATGGATAGGAGAGAAAATAAAAATAACTAAGAAGAGCCTATAGTCACCAAGGGCGGGATGGATAGGAGAGAAAATAAAAATAACTAAGAAGAGCCTTGCTGCAATTAAGGCACAACACGAACAGATGGAAGATAATGTTGAGATTGGGGGTGATTCTCATGAATGAGACTTTATTTGAGTGATGTTACCTTAAATATTTATTAAAAATTACAACTCTAGAATACAATGATTCTTGTCTCGCTTGTTTTTGTTTTATTGGATATCTTCAATCTTGATATATTTAGCAATGGGCATCAATGATATTATACATACACATATAAAAATAATTTGTTGACAACTGTACAATAGTCTTAAATTTAGATACTATATACACATTAAGAAAAATAATCTAAATATTGAAATCTAAATACACATTGTAGCAATTATATATTGATACTTTTGGAATCAGAATTCACACATTTGGAATCGAAATTGACATTTTTGTATTTCAGAATTCACATTTTTGGAATGGAAAATCACTCTTTTTGGGTTTGGAATTATTTGAAATCTGCACATTTGGAATAAAAAATCATACTTCTTAAAACCAATATTACCATTTTTAGAACCCAATTTTGCACTTTAGAAATGTTGATATCCAGACTTTTATAATCAAAATTCATAAGATTTTAGTCTAGATTTTACTTTATTAATCCAAATTTAATGGAATAGGGGTTTCTTGGAAAACACACACACCTTATAAGGGAAAAATGACTGATACCTTGTTATATAACCCATAAAATTGATGGGTTGAGAATTTTACTAGTTAATATTGATGGTTTACTCTCGAAAACCACCCATAAGAAATGTTCAAAATAGGAAGAAACCTTCAAATTAAATTAAAAATTTCGACACTATTTGTAGAAGGTACTAAGTGCAAACCCATTGGTGTTGATTATTATGACTAACTCAATGGGTAGTACATCAAGTGAAGTGTGAAATAGAGATAGTTGGCTCAAGGAAATTCCCTTGATACCCCTTGCATGAAGCTCAAAGTACTCAACCACTCGATCTAGCCCACGAGGCCTATAAGAGTGAGTTAATAAGTGGACGAACTCAAATTTTCTAGAAAGACCTTTTTTGGGGTGAGGCAAAGTTCAATGTTGAGTTGTTCATTTTTTTAGCTATTTAGATCATTCTAAAATGTACCAAAACCTTGAAAACCTAAGTTCATAATCAAAATTCCCATTACCAAAATTCTCAACAAATTTAAAGGAAAAATTACATAAAAAACAAGAATAAGTTGCCTACTTATTAACTTTCTCTTTCACATATTCCCACTTGTCAGTTAGATTTAACTGACGTAGTTGAGAGGAGGGTTATCTTCCTCACCTAACCTTCAATTCACACAAATGACATGTTAAATTCTTAATAAATCTATTATTATAACAACCTTAAACCTTATATTGAAAAAACCTCAAACTTTTATAAAATTCAATCTACCCTATACACATTATTAAAATTAAAAAAATGACCATAAATCTTCCCAAAATTTCATTAATATCACTCCATTCTTTATGTTAAGGTGCACAAAGATAAAGGAGAATATCATACCATATCAAAGAGATATGGGAATTAGATCTCCAACGTTGAGCTACTCCTTTACCTACTTTTCGAGATTCCTTCTACTCAAAGCTTTAATACACATATATCAATATCATATAATATATGCATAACAGAGAGATTATTTAGCTAAATATTATAGTGTTTCCAACCATTATGGATCAATCTTGTACCTAATTCATCTTCACACATGGATGACGTGAACGTTCTCACGAATAAAAAAAATACTAAAGTCAACATTATAGTTTGAATTGTGTAGATTTTTTTTAATGTTTATATATTAATAGAAAACATATACTTCCAAAAAAAATTAATAAACCTCACAACCAAACAAAGATCAATACAATAAAAGTTATTAAAAGTATAAGAAATTTCAAATGAAATACCTAATCATTATTAAAACAAGTTCCAAAAACATGCATAACCTTTAAAAAACTAAAAAACATTGCTTCTTGTAAAGGAGAGGTTCCTCATCTAGTTTGATGATGAGAGCTATAATTTCATATAGAAATAGCTTAAAGTTCTTTTAAGAAATAATTTATTTTATTAATGTTATGTATGTTTTTTTGTTATTGTATTGTCGAAGGTAGTATATAGCAATGAGTTAGTATTGACTTTTATATTAGTTTTGTGTTAAATTGAAAAATTTATATCAATTTAAATGTTCAACATAACAATTAAAAAAATTATTTTTTTAAAAAACAAAAATAGTATTTTTTAAACTTTTCATTGGTCAATAACTTGATAGTGTTATTGCAGCCTTCACGTATTTCAAAACCTTAAATTAATGAGAAAAGACAAGACCACAAAAAAACTAATATAATGTAATGCAATATAATGTAATATTGTATTATAATATATGTTAAAATCTAATATTGCATGGTTTTTTCAAATGAGGTAAAAATTTAAATTTTAAATGTCAACTTTTTTACACTTATTAAAATTTCAATAATTTAACATTTCTTAATATTTTTTTTAATTTTTTAATTTCAATAATTTTACATTTATTAATATTTTTTTAATCTTTCAATTTCAATAATTTCACATTTATTAACATTTTTTACTTTTTTAGTATAATTTTATAGAAATTTGTATGTAGTAATTTTTAAACTTTTAAGTCATATTTTAAAATATAAGAAACATTGAGATGTTTTTACTTTTTAAATTATTATAAAGATCGTAGGAAGTACAGATCTGCATTTTTTTCAAATGACTAAAGAAATGTCTGAATATTATTTATATAAGCCATATTGGTTAAGACATGCGCACACTCTTCCAGTTTGGGGAGAGGTCATGAGTTCGAAACCTGTGTCCCTTGGGGCTGAGAAGCTTTATCACTCCCATACCAGCCACTATGTGGAGAAGTATCTGGGGTGGGTTTCCAGCACGGAATCTCCAACGTGGAAGCAGTACATGCAACGTGCTGCTCTTGTTGAATATGCATAGTGAATTTTTTTCTCTTATAATCATTTTTGTTAACTAATATAATTTTTTTTATATTATATGATTTTTTATTTTTATTTTCTTATATTATATAATTTTTTTTTTTCATATTTTAAATTGTAGATAGTGAAGATTTGTGAATCGATTATGTTGATTGGTAACGTAAGGAGTACATAATATGGGATTGTTATTATTTATATAACAAAGATTAAATACTAAAAGATATATGTTTTTTTTTTCAATCAAGATTTAAATATTGTTAGATATATGTTTTTTTTTTGGGTTATCATGATCACCAACCTTTGTGTTGAAGTTAAGTGAAAATCTTAAACAGATTTGATAAAATAAATGTTTACACAATTTTTTATAAATTATTTCATCAATTACAATCTTTTAATAAATTTAAAAAATCTTGAAAACTTTGAGAGATTAGATATATTATTAACTTTTTCTTGTTAAGATTCATATTAAAAAATACATCTTTCTGACAATTTTAAAAAATCTTGAAACTTTGAAAAATGAGATACCTCATTAACATATACATATTGGAATTGAATTTAAATTTTAGAAAATTAAAGATTACATATTGGAGTTCCATGTGTATTGAAATTCCAGGTGAATTTGAGAAAATTAGAAACTCCCATTACATATTGGAGTTTAATGTGAATTTGAGAAAATCAAAGACTTCATATTAGAGTTCAATGTGATTTTGAAAAAATTAAATAAAATAAATGATTAACTTTTTTTTAATGTAATAACAT
This sequence comes from Picea mariana, assembly GCA_032191745.1. NCBI lineage: Eukaryota > Viridiplantae > Streptophyta > Pinopsida > Pinales > Pinaceae > Picea > Picea mariana. The sequence goes on along the minus strand of JASDQU010103066.1, from coordinate 1,051,617 downwards.
GGGATAAATACCTATTTTTCATAAAAATGAATGTCCTCACATTTATGGATTGTGAAGTCAAAATAAATTATTAACCAATTTAACATAATGAATACTCTCTACTTCTGAAAGGTACAAAGTAGAACATATGAAACAACTTTTTATATATATATATATTAAACGAATTTATTTTCAATTATGAGATGAGGTGTAAGTGTTCCTTCATTTAAGGAAATAGATATTCCTTAACTTTCATTAGTTGTGAGACATGTGGACGAACGACAGCTGCGACCATGTGTAACCCCAATATCCAAAGTCAATTCAGTGATTGCCATAGTCCATGGTTTTCTCAGGAAAACACAGGGCAGCCTTCCACAACCATGCCTTTAGCGGTGGGGCACGATGCCAAGGAGCATCCGTCCAGGTGTTCTCCCCACCAATTCAACGTAGTATGTTCTAATTCCAAGCACAAGTACAGGAGAACGGCCATGAATGCCAACCCTGCGTCCAATCCGCCCGAAAGCACATAGTTATGACGCTGCCACCAGTCTTTCTTGTATCTGTAGATTACGAAGCTGAAAATGAATCCCATGAGTAGCCAGCTTGTATAATTCACTGCTCTTGCAGGAGGCATCATTCCCGCCGCGATGATAACGGGCATATTGATCAGTCTGATCCATTCTTTCTCAGGGTATGCCTTGTGAAACAACCATACTATGGCTGGAGCTATTGCTCCCGCTAAGAAAAACCAGTTGATTGCTTCATATTCACCGAGATTTCCAAAAATCCTTCTGGGTCCAATTAATCCCCATATCACAGAAGCGTCATAGAAGACATGATCCCTTGGACAAGTCCATGGGCTGTCAGAGGACAATACAGCTCTGTCACAGATATTGGGAATGGAATATATGAGCCACCAAGCTGTGCCTAAGTACACAAACCCTGCAATCACTGTACCCACCATCTACAACAAAGATTACATGGATGAATTAATAGTTGTGGAATGCAAATGGAATTCTCAATTTTGCAGGGGGGTCAAGATAGCATTGGCTATGGAGAATTTCGCCTGTTCAATACCTGCGCATGGAACATTGCTCGAGGAGGGATTTTCATATAATGACCCAGTTTAAAATCTTGCAAGAATGTCAGGGCTTGGGTCATGCTGATATATCCATACACCTTGAAGCAAATGTTTGCAACTGGTCTGCCTGGATAAATATAACCTATAATGTACTCTGTTATGACGTTCAGACCTGGCGTCTACCATGTCCAAATCAACCCAATAATTAGTTTCGGTTAAGATTGAAGATATATTCAGATAAGTACTGGACATGATCTTTTTAACACTGTTGAAGGAAACAAAAACAGCGTGGATAAAGGGCACTCAAACCTATTTTAGTTCTTAAATTTATAGATTGAAATTTGGCAAAAAAATCGACACAGGCAGAGTTCTGTTTCATGAAGGAACTCTGTCCTTGAGTTTTAGTATTTTCTCAGTAAATCCAGAAACTTAAAATGTTCACAAATAGAGTTTCAATTAATTACTAAAAACTTTGCTTATGATGTTTAATCAGATTCCAACATAACTAATAGAAATTAAATGATGATAATATTGAGCCAAATTCCAACCTAACAAATCAGAAGACGTTCTGAATGCACCTAATAGAAGTAACAAAAAGACCTGTTTGCAGCATAGACCTTTCACTTACCTGATTAGTAGTTGCAGTTATGATACCAATGGGCACTGTGAAGAATATGGCAATAGCACAAGCGAGTAATACTCCCCACGAGGGCAATTGAAGCTGATCGATGTAATACTCGCATGTAAATATCGTTAAAGTTACATTAACGATTAGAATTACAGTAAACCATGATTCTGGCACTTGCTTGTACTTCCTCATTAGTCTAGTGTGCACATCCACTTTCCGATCTCTGAAAGCAGACTGGCTAAGTTGCCAAATTTCCCTGCATCAAATTATAACCCATTAGTTTCACTCTAATTGCTTTTGCATCCATGGAGTTTGATGAATTCAGGGACTGATAACATACTTTCCATGAAACAGGCTGACATGAACCACTGTGGCAGTTAACGCAGCGAACCCAATGCCATACGTAATAGCAAAGAATGTGCTAAGATGTAATGGTCCATACTTCTCATAAGCCTTGTGGTCGAGATGGAAGTTAGAATTAACGATCAAGGAGATGTTGTACTCCTGGCCACTGGAGGTGAACAGGTCGTCAGAAAGCATTGGAAATGTTTTTGCATCATACAAGTTGAGCCAGTATGCTAATGGCGTTATCACATACATTACAAGCACAAATCCGACTCCCACGTTGGCTACTGCAAACCAGGGAGTGGCAAGAGGGCTTCCCAGATAAGAAGAAATGGTGGACCAATCTATCCCTAGGCAGCCGATGCCAAGGCCATATAGTCCTGAACCCAATTGTTGTGCCAGAACAGACTTGGGAAAGATCCAGCAGATCCATGACAAGGATGTCACCATGGGAAACAGATAACCAGGGAGTACATAATAAGCGAAACTACAGGTAAAGGCTATCATGAAAAACTGGTTTCGTGTAAGGCCTCCCTTGGGTCTCTCCTCCTTCTCATGAAGAGCTCTGCAATCAGAAAAATTGAAACAGACTAAAACTATTTAACATCTGCTCGAACCAATTCGGTTTATGAATGCTTATATCTGAGAAAATACATAAATTCATCAAAAACTCACATAAACCAGTACATATATTGATCTAATATTTAACTGAGAATACATGCCTGAACAGAGAAACCTGAACAAGGTTTGCAGGCCACCACATAGCAGCAGGCTCTACTAAATATTTTCTACAGATCCCCGCCCATCCAAACCCCAATATCTGCATATCTAAAACAGTAAGAAATGCTGCAGACAACCAATTTCAGGAAATTATATTGACCTCCAAAGAAAATTTTAAGCAGAAATGGTCAAAACCGAACCTGGGTTGTCATGACAACGAGCAAAGCAACGAAAAAGTCCAGCTTCTTCTGGTAGAAAATCTTGACAGCACTGACAATGTGAATGGCATACACACTTCCGGCCCCTGCATTAGCGAAGATTGTGATGAGAACATGCTCTTTCATATTAAAAGGCCCTGGATTCAGCGAGAACTCCCACCTCCTCCCTGCAAAGAACTTTTTCCTGGTTATTGTTGCTGCCATTAGCCGGCCAAGAGGAAGGACTGCAATCTGAGCAGAAATTGCAGTAATTGTGAGGGGCTCTGTTCTATACCAAAAGAACTGATTTAGAAACGACAGTACAACACATGACAAGATTCCGAGAACCCACATCCTGAAAGTCATGACAGGAAGGCTTGGATCATCCGTTGTAGGAACAGTGAGAGCCACCTCCTCGATCGGAGACTGGTCATCCTCGTCCTCTGCTGAATCTTCTTTTACAGGAACAAGCCTTTGCTTTTCTTCATTCTCAGTGGCTTTAAGCCGATCCCCCTCTGCAGTCCATGGAGATATCTGTTCCTCCCCTTCTTCATCGCTTCTGCTCCTTGGGGATGCCTCTGCAAGAACTGCAATTACAAGGCTCAAATCAGTTTCAATTGTTCAAATATAGAAAAAATTAATCACAAAATCTATAACATTGTTCTGAGATATCAATGCCAAAAAAAAGAAAAGAGAAGGCTATGTCCTACAGGGAGTCTTAATAGATTCATTCTCCATGTCTACTCGTCTGCAATTATTCAGAGTCCCTTCAAACACTGGATGATATATTGATAATATTCTTCCCTGAAGGTGAATCTCCGGGCCAAGCAATTACAATAATACCCAAGGAGTCCACCTGCAAAGCAACTCCATAGGGATCTTGAATTCTACCTGTTAATTGGTCGGACATGAAAATTTAGTGACACAGAATTAGTCAGAGACAGTACTCTGATGCTGACAAAATTAATGATCCCCCGCCTCTGAATCCCGGGATTTTATTGCACTTGTTTGGGATTAACGCTATTACAAGTGGATCATTCGAAACATGGTGGCTCAGTCTCCATGGATTTCCATGGTTTGCGGGCCTGTTAATTGTGATTTACATAGATTCGATTATAATTTAGCAGAAAGGCAGACCCTGCGGCAAATTACACGATGTGGGTGGAACCTAACAGTCATCCTTTGAATATTCCAAAGCACGCCGTGAAGGAGTAGCTAATATGAGGGCCCAATCTTCCCGCTTTCCAAAGACTGGGAACTTAAGCAAGGACCTGATTGAAAATGCTTGTTTCAATTTATTATTATTATTATATTTATTATTATTATTATTTTGATAGAGTTATATGATTGAAAATGTTTGTTTCAATTTATTATTATTATTATTATTTTGATAGAGTTATAAGTTTGAGGAAGCTTAATTAAAAACAAAAAAAAATTAATAAAATAGATTAATGGTTATCTAAATTTAACGCATACAATTTTTTTAAAGATTTAAACCTGTTTTAATTCAAAACCATTTTCAAAGAAAATTATTTTTTTAATTCACTATTTATTTATTTATAAAAAACAATAAATATTATAAAATTTTAATAAAATGTCACATTTTCAGCCATTTATGAGTGTATGATTCTCAACTCTTTAGTGTTCAATGTATTTTTAATTGTGGATAAAGGATCAAAATTTAGGATTCAACAAACATTACTTGCAGGTAGAGAACATTCTACCTTACAATATCCAATATATGAACAAACCACAACTATATGATATGACAAGGAATCATGCATTAATCAACAAGACAAATAAGACAAGTAGGAATTAATAATTCCAACACAATATACCCTTCCATAACATTAAATCCATCACATAGTTTATGTGCACATAATCCTACCACCATATTGGTGCATCCACTATTTAAAGTATCACTTAACGAAAGCTTTAAAATCTTGGACACCTAGTCTCCACATTAATTCATGTACTATAAGCACTATCAATCTCATTTATTCCCATTTATTGTCCATACTTAATGTGTTAGGACCTCATACTCTAAATATACCATTTCCTTTGTTATATTGCCGCTTCTCTAGGCTCCACAAAACACCAATTTAACAATTAGTCATGGATTATGGGTGTAAATTGTAATGGCATTGGAAACTTATTATCAATATTAATAACAAATCTATGACTCAATGACAATCTTGAAGAGAAAACAATAGAGATTTAGCAAAGCCAAAAAAATGAGGTCATCTCTCTTTCTTCATGTTCACATATTCCATCTCTATAAAGTTATCTAACCAATTGAATCATAGTATTTTGTTGCATTGGTAATGTTATGTGTCTCATGTTATCAATCATGATGCGGTTATAGCATGGTATCTAATATTTTGACCTCTACACTAACTAGTATGTAGTTCATGGCATCACAATTGTTGCAATAGATACTTAATGGGGACAAATACATCAATAATACTTGAATATAAATCTCTTCACAATTCACCAATGTTGAAGAGGTTTGGTCAAGCTCATGGTAAATATAATGTATAGTTTTGTTTTGTTTCACATAGAAGGCAATATAAATGTTGTTATCATCATATTTGTGCATTAAGGATTATGCTCTACCTTCCACGTTGGCACACATTTTTGGATGCGTTGATAAAAGTCAACAATCAATAAATAACATACTTGGTTACATTAATGAATAATTTTCTTTAGCGCTATGTTTGTATGGATCTTAGGAAGCTCCAAATCATAGATATCTTAGCCTAAATAATAAGTCATGGATGCAATATTCATGCTAGAGTTTCATGTTCCTAGAAGCCTATAAAGCAAGTAGGCTCTCTCCCTCAATCTTACATTTTGATAAAATTATCACCCTTCAACAAAGACCCAAAGATCTATTACAATTTCTTCTTTTATAATGATATTTAAAATGAATATATTTACAATGAATATACCAAATGTGCTTGGGTTTTAAAGGATAGTAACTCTCATGATTAAACATGATTGTGACATGCTCAAAATATAAATCCAATATACAATACTCATACATCATATAGATACACAAAATAAATCCTCTCTTACATAGGGGTTCACATAAATATTTGATTTTAACATTATGTCTTAAGTTGTGTATTGTCATTTTTTAACTTTTTAAAATTCCTATGAATAATGATATAATGGAGTGTGTTCTAGCATCAAATTCCATGAGTTGGTGATTTTATGAAAAAATATTTTTTAAATAAAATAATAATAAAAAAATCCATGTCAAGGAAACAAGCAATATTTTAACATTATAAAAAATTGAAAGTTTAATATTTTATTTATAATATTTATAATAAGGAATATACATTTAGTCTAATAAATTGAAATACAATTACATTTACAATTTTTCATAAATATTTTTTTAATGAAAATATCTAATGTGAATATAAAAAACTTATATAAAATTTAAGTTCAAAACTCTATGTATTGTTAGTATTTAAAATGGTTTTTTATGTATTATAAATATATTTTGTTCATGATTAATATTTAAATTCTTCACTTTAACTTATGTCCATGAATTGTGTTCATCCATAACTATTTTTTTTAAGTATTTGAAGAATTTATTAAGTACTCATGTATAAAGAGATGCAAGCGAGTTCTTATAAATTTCATTTACTTATAATCATTCATTTTTCAATGAGATTGAATTGTTCACTTATCACTTGTTTTATAAGGTCATGTAACCCACCTTTCATAAGGTTTATTCATAATTTTTTTTTTTTGGTGAGTTTGAATAGTTCAGTTGTACTCATTGTAAAGGGTTATGTGGCACATCTTTTATGAGCATTATTCATTAATCAATTTTTAACAAGCTTGAATAGGTCACTTGACACTCACTATATGAGTTGATGAAATCTATCTCTCATGAGCATCATTCATGAATGACCTATTTCTTATGAGCTTGAATAGTTCACTTCACACTCATTGCACGAGGTGATGCAACCCATCTCCAATTAGTGTCATTAATTGATGATTGGATTCTAGTGAGATTGAATGGCTTATTGAGGGAGCCCTCTAATCATGCAATAAAATTTCCCTTTGTTGTTAAAATTAGGCGACACAAGAAGTCAACATTTTGATTCATCTACAACTCTTATTGAATTTTTGAGGATCTTGGTCAATCCATATTTAGGAAAAATCCCCAGAGACATCGTTCCACCATGCACAGAACTTGGATTTGTAAAAATCCCGAGCCCTAGGTTAATAATGTCCTTATGATCTCAATTAAACAAGTAATTGTTGGATTTAATTAATGTTGAAATTGAATTCCATACCATAGCAATAATCACACAATAGCTAGAAATTAAATAACGTAAGAAAAAATCAATTTCACACAACACATGTAATAAATCATTCAAAACTAGCTTTCCATTCCTTTGAAAAAGTTACTAGGAAACCTCAACAAGTTTCTTAAACCCATCAGTTGCACCGTTATTGAAATCACCCCAAACTGAGATAGTATAGCTTGACTAAGAGGTACAACCTATTGGAAAAAACTAGAAATGGAAGAAAACTATTGTACAACCTATAAGACAACATATGCGACTTGTTTGTACAATTGTATGTATCTATACATATGACTGTATGAATCCAAACAATACTATCTGTACGACTATACAGAGTCGTACAGATTATTTTCTCGAACTATGTGCTTCCTGGAAACACTTTTTCCCTAGTTTCCCTCTCTCTCTCTCTCAACCTGCTAAGTTGTTCATGTGTTTATGTGTCTCTATCTTGACTTGTCTTTATAGTTTTTGTTATCACCCAAAAATTGATCACCTAGACCAAAATGCACCAATAATAATATGGGTACCATAGAACAAAACCCACTTTTACACTATGTCCCATCATTATAGCTTAAAGGAGTTTCTTTTTTTTTTGTAAATAAAAAGATTTAATTCCTCAAAAAATTGTTGTAATCATACAAAAAAAAACCATGTCTGCAGGTTTGCCACTTGTTCTGCCAGACAAGTGGAAACCAAAACAGATGACGACCTTCTATTCTAGTTGTATCATGACAAAAAGACTGCCACCTATTTCGCCAAACATTTGGAAACCAGAACAAGTGGCAGGATAATGTAGTGTCTGAACTACCTGAACATGCAGAGAGAATATTGAACTGGAGTATGGAAAATTCACCGTGTCTTTGAAAAAGAAGTGCATAGAGCTGAAAGGAAAGGATTAAACATCAAATGAACCAGTAAAACCTGTGCTACCCTGAGTGTCACCTTGAGGAGTGAAGACATATGGTTGCGTGCAGGTCAGGCATCGTTGTTGGCTTTATGAGCTTGAGAGCACTTCATACGGAATGTCAAGTCGACTGTTGAGTAATGTTTTCCTGTGAAGTTGTTCCTGCATGTCCCTTCGCATATCGAAGATGAGCTCCAGATGCTCTAGCGCAAGGAGGAAAGTGGATTGTGAGTCTTAGACCAGAGCTGAGAAGGCCAATGGAGGCTCTATTGGGCATTCGACTAATAAAATCTCTTCCTGAATTATGCAAGTTGCCCTGTCCATACCACATGTTGTAGCAGGGGAAGAGTGATTGGTTCTAGGTGGGTCATGGGGATCTGGAAAGGTGTAGAGGAGGTAGTCCGACAAAACAATAATTGGCTCTTTTGGAATTTCCTCCTCTACAAAGGCCATTGGAGGAAAATTTTTCTCCTTGTCTCGGAAAATCAAAGAGGTCGAAGAAGCATGGGAAAACCTGCAAATGCGACGCTGCCTGGCTGCATAGATATACCAGGAAGGCTCTCTCTTAGGCTTACCATGCTCCTGAGACATAGCGATGAGATAAAACCAAACTGGAATGCTTGAAAAAACACATAGCGAGGAGAATGACAGGATCAAAGCCCAAATGCAATAGTTGAGCCGAGTGGGAGGAACCATAACATACCCGAAGGAAGTGGAGAGATGCCAAGGGAGCTGAAGTGACCTTGCGCATGCCTCTCGTACCCATTGTTGTCCACCAGCCATGGCACAATGAAGGCTCCATTAAACTTGCACAAGGGAATTTTTGAGCCTGCCTGGAAGCTCTTCGATTGCTACTCTCCATACGAGAAATGAGAGCAAGGGTGGCGACAAGCGTCTTTAATACAATGTTATGCATGCTATCAATGTGACACCTCATCCAAGGATAAAAGTTGAAGTACATGGGGGTGGGATTTGATCCACTTATGTGTGCACAGGTCACGATACCATTTAATATAGTGTCTTTAGGTTCAACCAGACATTCGACCACTACCTCAAGGTGCCCCCATGGCTCCAAGTAAAGACCTCACAGGAATTGAACCTTGCCCAGTGGTGAAAAAATCATCGCTTTCCACCATTGGATCCTCTAAATTTGAAATACATGGGGGTGGGATTTGATCCACTTATGTGTGCATGGGTCACGATACCATTTAATATAGTATCTCTGGGTGCAACCACATGTTTGACCACTACCTCAAGGTGCCCCCATGGCTCCAGGTAAATCCCTCACACGAATTGAACCTTTCCCAACAGTGAAAAACTCTTCCAAAATTTGAAGGACCTGGGGGTGGGTTTTGATCCACTTATATGTGCACGGGTCACGATATCATTTAATATAGTATCTCTGGGTGCAACAACACATTCGACCACTACCTCAAGGTGCCCCCATGGCTCCAGGTAAATCCCTCACGGGAATTGAACCTTTCCCAACGATGAAAAACTCCTCGCTTTCCACCATTTGATCCAACCCCTTTAGGCATTGCTTTGCTAAAGTTAATTTCATGTTATAAAGTAATTAAAAAAAAAATTGTTTTATGACTTTTCCCTCCTGGAATTATTAAAAAAGAAAAAAAATAGAAAAAAAAAATCAAAATTTTGCATATAAAACCAAGAGGTTTCCCCCCATTTCTCATATTCAAGAGGCCTAGTTTCTTGAGAGCCTTCTATCAACAACCATAATTAAACACAACCATAAGGAAGATGGAGCAACCACACATTCAAGAGAACCCTCCCAAGGAGGAGGCCAAAGGGTCCATTTCTCTCCAAGGGATTCTCCATAGGTGCATGTAAATGCCTTCTTCCATTGAGGTAATAGAAAGTTTGTCCATTCTTTCAAATTTGTTGTTATGGTTCTTTATTTGTTTTGCAATTGGTTATTTCTCTATTGAATAGCAAGGGTTTTAGAGTGAACAATTTACTTTGGAGCTAGTGTTTCTAATTTTTGTTCCTAAAATTGTTTGTTATCTAGCACAACCTTTAGATTAGTAGAATTTGCTAATTTTCGTCGCATATTTTACACAACAAAATGACAAATCCACTGAGGATCTAAGCCATTCTCATGATCCATGTTTGTGGGTGTATGGGTAAACCTCTTTCCCCCTCTTTTCATTTGTTTTTCTGAGTTTTTTGGGGAATTTTAAGTTGTTGTTTCTTTCTTGTTCATGTTTTCAGGAAACAGGTGTTGGAAACCCTTCAGGATTGTCTCAGAGTCAAACTCACAATTGTTGGGAACCTATCAAGATGCAATGTAGGTTTTTGGGGTAATAAATACGTTGACCGATGCAAAATATAGATCCATTATCTGCATTGAGAAACACATGAAACATGGGAAATTTATGCAGGGGCAACACACTAAACTAGGTAAGTTTTTGCATTGGCTCTGGAAACTCAACGTTTCGATTTTTATGGTTTATTTTCGGTTATTTGAGTGTTTTTTATGGCCTGTAGGTTACTTTTAAATACTATTGTTGTAGGTTATGTATTATCTTTAAGAGATCAATAGGATTAAGAAGAAACCCCCTTAAGGTTTTGGTACCTTTCCCCCAACTAATTTATTTCATATTTTGCTTTATGTTTTTTTTTTTTCTATCGTAGGCTATAAATCAGGCTTCTTAATTGTTGATTAGTTACTTAGGCATTTATTTTCACATACATCTTGTAATACCCCAAGGACGTGCCCCAGTTGTATTTATGAATTGTAAACATGTTTTCTAGGCTGGTGAGCCGAGTGTTATAATAAGCTAGGAGGCTTATGTGATGATTAGGCCAGAGAGCCTAGGATGATAAGGCTAGGAGCCTGTTTTGTATATGTAATTATGCAAAATCATTAATAAAATATAAACATCGTTGCATGTAGACCAACCACGAAGAAAGAGTGATGGGGGACTAATCTTCCACAAGGTTGGGTATGGGAGGAGGCTAAGTGTTTGGGCCTAGGGGCTAAGTTAGGGGGCTTACCTCTAAAGGGGATAATAATTTATTATTATTTCCTAAAAGGATAAGGTGGTCAATTGACCAAGTGTTGTCCTAAGTTCCTGGAAAAGGAACGTATGCTAAATGGAGTGCATGCGGCTGCAGGAAGACAGGTGTCAACCTGGGCGCATGCAGTTATAGCTGAGAAATCCAACATTGTTAGGGGGTTCGCTTGCGATTCTCCATCCACTGTCTAACCGTGAACCAGGGGCATCCATTACAGATCTCTGGAACCAATAACCCATGAGTCAAATCGTGTTGGGGATCTGTTCATTCTTCCATCCGCATTCTGAACCCAAAACTGGGATGATCGACATTTGCATTGTTTCCTGGTCATGCACCCTGAAACCCATGGGAAAACCGACATATTGATCTGTGTCTCCGGGGGAAGTCTGAGTATCCTGTATTTATCTGAGCCGTGTTGTGTCATAACTTTGGGATGTTGTGGCCACACAATTCCTGGATTGGGTGTGGCTTGCTGCCTTCTGTTTTCCTGAGTTGTATTAACCAATGGTTGTTGTCCTCACCTTGCAAGAATTGAGTTGAAACCGGTTGAAGAAGCAGGTTGTCAGGCCCGTGGTTGAAGAGGTTGGTTTTCAGGCCTGTGAGCAGCTCTCTCTAGGTGAGAGAGTTTGCTAGGAAGTGGTTTTCTCCTAGAGAGAGTCCAGCACCAGCTACAGAGCTCCGAGAATTCCGGTCCAGCCTATTGCTGAAGCCCAAGGCAAGGGAGGTGAAGCACCCGATGGACTGTGTGACAGTGAAGGTGTATACTCCTGGGGTGGGATAGGCATGTGGGGAATGAGAGTCCGTGAGTAGTGGGCGTAAGAAGGCTCCTGGAGAGAATCCTTCCAGTTGCACTGTGCGGTTTCCTTTAACCTTAGCCTAGTCTAGGATTCCCTTGCCCTCGGTGGAGCTTAGTCCCAGCTCGGGGTGACCCACTGCTGAGCGTGATGAGCAGCGTGGTCTATGGCTAGGAGTTTCGTGGAAGGTCTGCACACAGTTTGTGGTCTTCTAATAAAATATAAGTACCGCTTTTATGTTCATTTACATGATGTGTAATGGTACATATGTTGTAATTGATGAGTATTTCTTGTGTATGTTGTATATGATGCATGTGTAGGATTACTATTACCTCCGCAAGTATCCTTGTGTGGCATAGCCAGTAGTTAAGGAGATCAGAGTAGTGTAGCAGAGCTGCAGGGGTAGCATTACCTGATCTGTTGGTGGCTGGGGATGTTATAAATTGGTATCAGAGCTAAGGTTTTCAACACTGAGCCTGGATGGGCCATGTTAGTGGAAAATGAAGAAAAATTTTTGAAAGAATTGTTGTCAAAGTAGACAAAATTCAAGTTCAGAGCCAAGGTTTTAACGCCGAACCCGGATGGGCTGGATAAGTGGTCATTGGACCCAAAGTTTCAGGTGGAAATTGTGTCTAGAGGAACCGATTTCGAACCTTATAATGTTCCCTGAGTGCCAAGAGGTTACTTTGGACGTGTTACGAAGCTCAGGAGGTGTAGTGGCGTTATAAAACCACGATAGGTGTGGTATTTGGCCACAGAGAAAGAAATAACAACACTTGTGGTGTTGGGGTCGCCGGATCTACGCACAAGTGGTTGAGTCGTTAGATCTCACAACAGATCATAATTTCGGAGTTCGGCGATCAAGAGAAGAGAGATGTGCTGATGCACAAACTTCCGAAGCCCCGAAGTGGATCTACACCGTAGATCTAGGGAGGAGAGTTCGATCGCTAGATCAAGCCAATGGTAAAAGGTCAAACGCAGTAGTGAAGGGTGAAAGCTCCCGAAGAGCCGAAGTAGTGAGTCATGATGACGTCACTTGGATTGACGTGGACACATGGGTTGTGTGCCACGTATAAGTGGGTTCTAAACCCGTGGACGATTGAAATTCCATTTGGAACGTGAAGCATGTCACCCATATGAATGGGCCATGTATCAACCACTAGTATTCCGCTACGTGGCATCCTGTATGAGAAGGGTTAGTATGGGCCGAGGTTACGTAACGTAGTTAAAGGTCGAGGGACCCACAGTGGCGTTGATCACGATACATCAAGATCAATGTCCAGAAAGCATTGCGGGGACCCAAGTTGCACGGAAGTTAATTATCCAAGGCGGTTCTGCAATCCAAACCACAGTTTCACTAAGGGGTTATGTGTCAACATCATAAGAATTGCGGGATGAAAGGCGGGTTACTCCAAACTGCTACCACATGCCCCCACAATTGGAAAACGTAAGTGATGTGACGTAATGATGTCAACAAAGGTGATTGGGAATGTTCGGAGATTAACGGTTTGGGATGCGTGGATGTGAAATCCTCTGAAGTCCCGAAGCTTTGAAGTTCCGAAACTTAGACGCCTGAGGTTCCATAATGAGTGTCAGCCGTTGGATGTTAGGTAGACATGGATTGATGATATTCCCTACTTCATGAGTTCGGTAATCCAGAACTCCGAGAGATTGTTGTGTGGTGCTTTGAAAACTTCTGAAGCCGAAGGCCCGAGTAAGCACCTAGTGATCTAGCGCTTGGTCATGGCCCATGATCACATGGATTGGGGACTGAGAGAAAGGGGCTAGTGCCCAAAAATTATTACAGAGTAGAGAAGAGCTCAGAAAGAAAATGAAATCTGAGCGTTTTCTTAAATCAGATTGGTTTATGAATGCTGTGGGATTTGTTAAGGAATGATGGCATAACAAATTCCGGTTGACTGCACGTTGTGTTTGCAAAGTTCAGCTAGTGTCAGAAACAAATTGAATTTTCACAGAGCGCTTAGGAGACACTCACAGAGATAATAGAAAATAATTTTTTCATGCATATAGTGTGTTTATGTATTTGCATTCATTACTATGTTTTTATATGTTGTTCATGGTTTGAATGTGTAAACTGGTGAAGTATTGAATAAGTTTCAGTTGTTTCTCTTATTTGAGTTTTCGAGTGCAAGGAGTGAGTTGACGGAGGTAAGTTAACCTCAGAGAAGATCAAGAGAGATACTGTTGAACCTTCATCAACAGAAGTGCAAGGAGTGCACAGGAAGAACTCTGTGTTGAGTTCAGGGAGAGATAGAGTCACTGAGAACTCTGTAGGGCTCTGCCAGGCGGGCATAAATATATTTCAAGTGTGTATAGAGAGAAATATTTGTCGAGTTTAGGGAGAAGAGTATTAGAGGAAGATACTCATAGAGCTGTTGAACACTCTGTAGAAAATGCTCAACAAGGTGTACTTTGAGAAAAAGGTTGCCAGGAGGGCACAAAGTTTTCCTTTGAAAGGATACAGAAGGGTCGATACCCTTAGGAGACTAAGTAAATAGAAAATCTCATAAGAGATAATGCAAAGAGTGCGTGGGAGACGAACTCATTCTAAGTCCTAAAGCTCAGAAGAGATAACACTTACGAGAGTGAAGACAAGATCCAAAAGTTGGACTCACAGGAGAAAGGTCAAAGGCTGAAGCCTTTGAACACTGACAAAATATTCTAAGGTGAAAGAAGTCAAAATATCAGGAGGAGGAGAGACAAAAGCCGACAGATTGGTTGTGGGGAGGAGCATGGACTGTTAGATCAGTGTCCAGCAGAACAAAGGAATCACTTCGAGAGTTTAGTTTGAGATTTGAAAGCATCGAAGTCTCGAAGGAGATCTCGATCGTTGATCGAGGAGGAGGTCGAAGGACCATTGATCTGATATTCGTCGGAAAGAGTCGAAGTCCCAAAGAGAATCAGGGCTGTTGATTTGGAGAGGACACGTGGAAGAAGATCTGTCACTTTGGAGATTTGTGTATGTGGAGACGTGAGAAATCCCGAAGGCCGGAGAGCCGGAGTTCATCAGAATCGTTCGATTGTTGATGACAGGTGTCATTAGATCTACCACTTCAGAAGATTGTCATACGGGGAAAAGAAGGTAGTTGAGAGTTGAAACTCCCAAGGGCCGGAGAGTCGGAATCAACTGTAGCCGTTGATTTGGAAGGGACCTATGTGTCGACAGATCATGTAGATCTGGGATCACATTTGGAAGGAGGAAAGAAGGTAGAAAATGAAAGATAGATAGAAGTTGTTGATCGCAGATCATCGCCAAGGGATTGGAGATCGACGGACGAGATAGATTGCGGGGCTAGAACTTGCTCGGATCTTAAAAATATGAGAGTGAGCCGCAATTTATACCACGGTTTTAACAAAGTGATGCATGGTAGCTGGAGATGAATTGCGGGGAGAAAAGCGAGTGTGCCTAAAACCACTCTTTCCCATGCTTGCAATCACATTTTTCCATGAGGTCATAGCCCAGGGTCATATGAAGGAAAGGGATAATGAAAAGGGGCTGGTGCATGAAACTTGGAGTTTTGGAAGCGCGCAGGAATAGCTCGTGGGTCTGTTAGGACCTGAACATAGAAGGAAATGGGACCTGTGTAAGATTGATAGGGGTCTAACAAAGGCTCGAAGAGTCAATCCGACTTAGCATTTGGAAATATCCTAGACCGGGAGGTCATAGAAACCCAGGAGGGAAGAGGGGGCTGCATCAGGAGCACAAGAAGATCCCGAAATCCGAGAAGAATTGTAGACTTTTGGGATCAACAAGGAAATTTTTTATAGGGAGAAATAAGTTGTTGCAATTTTTGTGGAAGCAAGTATGTTACAACTTGTTGGGTCAGCCAGAGGAAAGAATGCTTGCATGTTTGCAAGTGTTGTTGGTGATGTTGTTGCATAAGGAGGGAAGAAACAGAGAGTTGAAGTGTTGGTTATAAGTTTGATAAAAGAAGCATGAAAGCTTCTATTGCCATCATACATTCAGGTAGTATAAAATTTATTAATGGCAGTCATGAAGGTATGCGTTTTTATTACTCTTTTTGCATAATTGGTGAAAGGAAATTTAGGTAAGAATTTCCTCAGCCAGAGTTATTTTATAAAATCACGTGATTATATTATTGAATGCATACCACTGGATGTGGTAAAGGCTGGAGGCCTATATTAATTCAAAGCATTTTAGCTTCTGAATGCACACACTGACATAGTAGAATGTCATGTTAATTTGGTTATGGGTAATAACCAAAGAACTAAAAGATAAGAACTTGTTATATGAATGAAAGTAAGCTAGTCATGTATGAGACTAGGACGTGGTTGGATATGGAAAGGTTATGAGCCACACAAGTACTAAAAGCTTCCTACCTTTAAATAAAACTTGGACTGCAACCTTTTTGCTAACATTAATGAACATCACATAGCTATATTCTTGGTGCAGTGTTCGGGATGAAAAGGAAGGCATCCAATTAATTAGGAAGACAATAGGAAGTGTGTGGAGAATGTGTCAACACATTGACCAGAATTCCAACTTACGGATGGTGAGATACATGACTGAGATAAAGAGCATTATGCAATTAAATGCAAGGTGCACTGAATAAGTATGCATTGAGAATTGCACTCATGCATAGTAAGTGATAGAATTGTATATTAAAAGAAATAGTTGAATGAGTTTTGTAAATACATGCATATATATTATTGCATGGAAATAATTGTTACTAACAATTGAAATGTTGTGAACTCATGAAGCTGAGGACATTTCAGGATTTGCTAGACATTGCAACAGGAAAGTTGCAAGTCAAGTAGTCACATGAGCATTGACTACAGGAAATTTTCTTATCAGAAAAATAAGTAATGAACTTACAGATATTAATGTGAACATGCATATGCATAGAATGACGAGTCATTCTAGTTTATTAAATTGTTGGGTAATTGTGACTGAATTGCTAGGTGTAGGAAATTCTAAGATCACTACATAATATTTTGTACATATTGCAATTGAATATGATGTACAACAAATATTGACAATTTGTTGGCTATATGCAAGATGAAGCATTACAGGAAAAATGGTATGCAATTTGGTGCCTATGGAAAACCACAAGGATGGCTGCATTCATAATATGGCAATGGCCAAGATGAGTTATGAAATAGAATTTCATGTTTTGGGGAAAAAGTTGAATTCCCTTCTGAACTAGTTGGAGTTCCTAAAATGAATTCTTTTATGTTTTCTCATGATAAATGGATGTGGGTGATGCAGATGAGATGATGTTGATTAAAGTTGGAATGTTTACTACAAAGAGTAGCTCAGGGAAGATGTTGATTGGAGACAACAGATCTTACCCTCTCGATCCCTGGTGGATCTGAGTGTGTGTACACTTCTCCTTGGGTTGTCTTGGAGAAGGCTGGAGCCCTGGAGGGAGAAGTATGGGGATAGGTTCCCTGGTATGAGACCTGGAGGGTACCTGAAGACCTTTGAGGGAAGTTGGAACTCTAGGAGCCACGATGCTCTGAGACATCCTGAGTCGGCTTGTTGCTAAAGCCCAATGAAAGGGAAGTGTAGCAGCTAATGGACTATGTGACAGTGGAGGTGTACACTCCTGGGGTGGGACAGGCATGTGGGGAAGGAGAGATTGTTGGTTGGAGTGTTGCTGAGGTTTGGTACCTTGGTCTAGACCATGTTGATGTGGAAGTTCTTCTCAATCAAAAGATAAGTATCAATTCTCTATTTATTGTATGTTGTGTATCTTGTATACGGGTTATAATGTTATTAGAATTGCCTATATATATATATATATATACATTGCATATATGTTTGCATTACCTGCATCCATGACTGTACATAATGTGTATCATGTTTCATTGCTTAAGAAATATATACCTGATGCTAATCATGTTATTGATTGGAATGTGATTCAGGTAGAGCAAGAAGGCGTCTTGCAAGTGCATCCAGTGTGCATATTGAACCGGAAGAGAAAACATCTCAGGAATCGAGCCATAGGGCTTGTAAAGGTCCAGTGGACCTGGTATGGTCCTGAGGACATGACATGGGAGAATGAGGATGCTATGCAGGTGGAATACCCACATCTTTTTGAAGATTTTGGAAATCTTGTTGATGTTGTGTAAAGAGTTGCACTGAGGACAGTGAAAAAATAAGGGGAGGGGATTGTAATACCCTAAGGACGTGCCCCAGTTGTATTTATGACTTGTAAAATTGTTTTGTAGGTTGGTGAGCCGAGTGCTATAATAATCTAGGAGGCTTATGTGATGATTAGGCCAGAGAGCCTAGGATGCTAAGGTCAAGATCCTGTTTTGTATATGTAATTATGCAAAATCATTAATAAAATATAAACATCACTGCATGTAGACCAACCACGAAGAAAGAGTGATGGGGGACTAAGCTTCCACAAGGTTGGGTAAGGGAGGAGGATAAGTGTTTGGGCCTAGGGGATAAGCTAGGGGGCTTAACTCTAAAGGGGATAATAATTTATTATTATTTCCTGAAAGGCTAAGGTGGTCAATTGACCAAGTTTTGTCCTAAGTTCATGGAAAAGGAACGTATGCTAAGTGGAGTGCATGCAGCTGCAGGAAGACAAGTGTCAACCTGGGCGCATGTAGTTATAGCTGGGAAATCCAACACTGTTAGGGGGTTCACTTGCGATTCTCCATCCACTGTCTAACCGTGAACCAGGGGCATCCATCACGAACCTCTGGAATCGGTAAACCGTGAGTCAAATCGTGTTGGGGGTCTGTCCATTCTTCCATCCACAGTCTGAACCCGAAACCGGGATG
This sequence comes from Picea mariana, assembly GCA_032191745.1. Taxonomy (NCBI): domain Eukaryota; kingdom Viridiplantae; phylum Streptophyta; class Pinopsida; order Pinales; family Pinaceae; genus Picea; species Picea mariana. Next base: position 1,032,825 of record JASDQU010103066.1, on the reverse strand, counting down.
ATCGACCTCTACATTGTTTCCTGGTCACGCACCTTAAAACCTGTGGGAAAACCGACGAACTGATCCATGTCTCCGGGGGAAGTCTGAGTATCCCGTATTTATCTGAGCCATGTGGTTTCGTAACTGTGGGCTATTGTGGTCACGCAGTTCCTGTATTGAGTGTGGCTTGCTGCCTTCTATTTTCCTGAGTTGTATTGACTAGTGGTTATTGTCCTCACCTTCCAGGAATTGAGTTGAAACTGGTTGAAGAAGAGGTTTTTCAGGCCCGTGGTTGAAGAGGCAGGTTGTCAGGCCTGTGAGCATCTCTCTCCAGGTGAGAAATTTTGTTGGGAAGTGGTTTTCTCCTATAGAGATTCCAACACCAGCTACAGAGCTCTGAGAATTCTGGTTCGACTTGTTGCTGAAGCCCAAGGCAAGGGAGGTGAAGCACCCAATGGAATGTGTGACAGTGAAGGTGTATACTCCTGGGGTGGGACAGGCATCTGGGGAATGAGAGTCCGTGAGTAGTGGTCGTAAGAAGGCTCCTGGAGAGAATCTTTCCAGTTGCACTGTGCAGTTTTCTGTAACCTCAGTCTAGTCTAGGATTCCCTTGCCCTGGGTGGAGCTTAGTCCCAACTCGGGGGTGACCCACTACTGAGCGTGATGAGAAGCGTGGTCTATGGTTGGGAGGTTCGTGGAAGGTCTGCATGCCTTTGGTGGTCTTCTAATAAAAGATAAGTACCACTTTTATGTTCATTTACATGCTGTGTAATGGTACATATGTTTAAATTGATGAGTATTGTCTGTGTATGTTGTATATACTGCATGTGTAGGCTTACTGCTACCTCCGCATTAATATGTGATATATATATATATATATATATATATATATATATAGAATAGACATTCTATGTTCATATGGATGTGCATGTTTTTTTGCAAGTATCTCTGTGTGGCATAGCCAATAGTTAAGGCTGGAGCTGTCACAGATCAGAGTAGTGCAACATAGTTGCAGGGGTAGAATTACCCGACTTGTTGGTGGCTGGGGATGTTACACATCTTGGATGAAAAAAGACATTCTCTATTGCCTGGTATTTTTCCTAGAACTAGATGCATGTGAAAAGCCATTTCTTGTTACTTTCCATTGCCAACATTCATTTTTATTTCCTGTTATAGTTGTAGGTTCATTTTATTTGTTGTTTTAGGTTGTTTTTTATTTCAGAATTAAGAAAAGATCTTAGTGAAAGAAAAGAGCCTCATAGGTACCCTATTCTTTTGATTGTCGATAGAGGTTTTATTTTCTGAAAATTAATTGATTATGAGTTGAAAGGGTAGATTAAATTGTTTTTATTTTAAAATATGAAATTCTTGCAAGTACATTTTAGTTTAAAAGGTAACTTAGATAGAGGAAAAATTCACTTCTCTTAGTAATTGTGATGTGGGAAAAACCCACACAAACAGAGTTCAACACAGGAAGAGTATGAAATAAAAATCTTTGATAATTTTTATTGAACAATGAATAAGATTATATATCTTTTACAAGAGGAAACTACCTCAACAAACTCGGGAGAGAAAGACTCTCCAACAAAATAGGATCTATGCATAAAAACAAGGAATAGGTTGAGGAAATATCTCAACCATGTCCATGAATATCTCAACTAGTCCATAAATATCTCAACCAATCTATGATTCTAGGAAACTAGAAGATTCAACACTCTCATACTCATATTAGTTTACAAATATAATGAGAAAAACATGAGACTAAACTCAAAATATTAACTTGAACTATATACTAAGAATTTATTCACACTAAACATCTATTCCTTATCATTCCACCCAACCTAAGAAACATTGATCTCCAATGCTTTCTGGATCTATTGGTGTAGCTGATGTGGAACAAACAAGATGCAGATGTGGATCAATTGAACCAATAGTTGCTAAAGGAGAAGTCAGGTTCTTGACGTCCAAAATTTTCTTTTGATACGTGTTCACAGTGTCGTGCATACTCAATTGAGTGTAATGAAATACTTTAGATTCCTAAGAGGAATATTGAAGCGATTGTTGACGAACCAAGCAATGAACCAATGAAAAGGGAGTAGCATAAGAATATCCTCCAAAACTGTTGTTGAGAGGAACTTGTGACTGACGAGTGGGAAAAATAATTGTTGATGGAGGAGAGATAGTAGATTCCGTTGGAAGACAAACCAAATGCAACATTGTTGGTTTATGGATGAATGTTAAAGAACATTGTAGAAGAACAACTTGTTGTGTACTATGAACAAGTTATTTTGAGTTATCTTTATGAAATGTGTATGTATTGTTGTATTCATCGTAGGAATCTCTCCTATCATACCGATAAGGTTTTCCTAGAAACAATCCAAAGCCAATCCATTTCGGTCACATCACAAGTGACCTTAACTACAAAGTGGGGACCAAAATTAAATAACAAGGTGCAAGTGTGTGTGATCTTTGTGGATGACTCGTTGTCCTTCTATCCAAGTGAATATGGATGAGGATGAAGGTCCAACGGTAAATGAAGTTTGTCTACAATGGATTTTGCAATCAATTTTTTTTGCAATCCATTATCGATGATACAATCCACTGAAAAGTCACGAGTAAGGTGGGTACGAGTGAAAATAAAAAAAAATCAATCCCTCCATGTACTAACTGATGATGCATCAAAGTAACTTTATCCAATTGGCCTTTTATATATTTGTAGATCTTATCCTCTCCTGAGACTTCAAGAGAAGGTATCAATTTCTTTCTCGAGAGGTTCTACAATTAATGTCTTCTTATTCAAGTGGAAACAATTGAATTCATCATGTCCATGTGTCTTACAGTGTTTACAAAACTTAGTAGAATAAGAATAAGAAGAAGAAGAAGAACAAGTTCCTGTAGAAGTAGAGGGTGTAGATTTTAAACTTGTAGATTTGGAAGGGAAGGATTTTGTTGACCTCTGCGTTGATCCAAGAATTTATCTTCGGCTAATTGTGCTTGACTGTATGAAAAATCAATGGTAGCGATCTCCATGTACTTCAATTCTCGATATAAATGTTCATGCAAACCACTTTTAAACTTAAGAATGATCTTCTCAATTGAATCAGAGATGCCAAGGAGGATGTGTAACCTGTTGAATTGATGAATATATTCCTATATTGAAATGTTGAACCCTTGACGCAGTCTGATCCACTTAACATATGTGTCCTGCTTGTAATTCACTGGATAAAATGCCAAAGTAAGGGATTTTACAAGTCCCGTCCATTTAATGACGGGGTTTTGATGTACGACTTGGTCTGTAACCAATATTTTTGCAAGTCTAGTAAGTTTTAATTTAGAAAACGACACCTTATCATCATTAGGGACTTGGTTGTAATCGAAGTAGGAATCCATGTCTAGGATCCAATTCTTCAGTTTTTTGGGATATTAGTATCCATCATAGATTGAGACTTCAATTATCTAGGATCCATCATAGATAGCTGGAAAACTATTTTGATTACAGATATCTCATTGAATTTTGTAGCTAATGTGGTAGTGATGTTGGCCAATTCTACCAAAGTTTCAGTTATGGTATGTGTTTCCATGGCTCGTGTGGTCATCGTTTTGATGCAAGGAACAAAATTGCAAAGAGAAAGATGCTACAATAGCGTACCAATACTCACAAATAATGGATAATAATGCAATTTTGAGTTTCACTCAGCCAACATGAAACCAAAAAAGGAAAAAATATTGAATTTACTGTCAAAATAAAATGTCCACTTAAGAATAAATCAATTTTTCAAACCTGTGGGTGAGAGTTGGAGTCTGTGGACACAAATTTCAATGAAACTCCATTAATTCAGCATGAATTTTGAGAAATGAAGGTTGAATGGGAACCAATTATGATAAACTAAAGCTTATTTCTCAAAAATTTAGAGAAAATGAAGCTGATCCTAGGGAATTGGGCAGAAATTTCAAAAAATTAAACTCGAATTTTGAGAAATTAACTGTAGAAGGTCGAATTTTAGAAGCAACGGGCCAAATTCTGAGAAGAAGAGGCCATATGGATTATGTACAGTCGAATTTTTGAATATATTTGTTGATTGGATGGTCGTACGAATGTAATTGGAAGTTGGTAAAGCGTGTGGGAAGGTCGTATGGTCACACGACTACAATTGGCAGTTGTTTAAACACAAGGACGATTGTACGACTTCAATTTTTTATTGATTGAACTATGCGAGAAAAATTGGTACACAACAATTGAAATTGACTTGAGAAAAGTCATTGTATGTTCACCAATGGATGAATTGAATGCTGTAATAAAGTAATTGGCTAAATTTTTTCTAGCTAAATACGTAATTTAACTGGTTAGAGAAAATACTACACTCGTATGACTTCTATATAGGGAATTCTTTATAAATTAAGTGCAATTATAACATATATGAAGAACATATATACAATAAAATTAAATAATTTACGTGCAAATTATACCTTAACAACAATTGAATTGATTGCTATCTAGTTTGTACCACCAATATGAAAGCTTGAACATGGACTTGATAAAGTGGAAAGGAGTGAAACCCAAATGCAAGGTTGGATCAGAAGTGCTATGTTACCAATGATGTGGGAACATCCCACACAAAGAGAGTTCAACACAAGATGAGTATGAAATAAAAATATCTGAATAATTTTTATTGAACAATGAAGAAGCTTATATTGCTTTTACAAGAGGAAACTACCTTATCAATTTGAGGAGAGAAACACTCTCTAGATCCAACAAAATAGGATCTAAGCACTAAAACAAGGAATAGGTTGAGGAAAGATCTCAACCATGTCCATGAATATCTCAATTAGTCCATAAATATCTCAACTAATCCATGATACTAGGAAACTAGAAGATTCGACACTCTCACTCTCATATTAGTTTACAAATATATTGAGAAAAACATGAGACTAAACTCAAAAGATTAAACTTGAACTATATACTAAGCATTTATTCACTCTAAACATTTTTTCCTTATCAACTTGTCTATTGTTACTTACTTGCATGTTAGTTTAGATTTCCATTTACTTGAAATTTAATTTTTCTTTTTCCTTGCAAGAATTTACATTTTTCAGTTAATCACACCACATATACACACATGTCACACTTTAAAGTTTATGCTTGGTTTATGCCAACGAGCTCAACCTAATAATTAGCGCTCTAATCTAACACACATTTAATCCCACTTGGGCATCAAAAAGGATATTGTAGTTAGGTTGGGACATTGAGGATAGGAATCCAAATAATTCCCCTTAGTCATTTCACATTGAAACATATAAGTTAACTATTAGGGAACTTTAAAAATCCCTTCTATCAGACATGGTCCCATCCCATTTGGTAATAGGAGTACTCTTTCAGAATGGATACTTCCAAGTTCTGGACCAAAGGTATGATTGAGACTCCTTACTCTTTCATTACTGAAGATCCCCAGACCACTTGATTTTAGCTTGAAAGCAAGGTAACCTATTATACATGTCTGTGAATAGGTAGCTTAGTGGCCATTTTTACTAGGTATCCTTAGGTGGATCTCACAAGAGGGAGGGAAGATAAGATAGATTTCTACGGGCCATTAGGATTTTATCACCCATTATCTCCTAGTTATAAATATCTCGTTCATACCTTCACCCAACTACATAGGGGACCTCATCTCCCCTTGTTGTTAGTTTTTTGGAAGAATCCTATCCATAGACTAGGTTTTGTTTGAGCAAATCTACTTGGTCTTATAGGCTAGGGTATTTTCTATTTATAGGAAAAATTTGCTTGAGTTAGACCATATTTATTTTTCAAACACACTTAAAACTACTTGAGGCACCACATGAGCACATAGTGTGTGTTGTTTGATCATTATTGGATTAGTTCATCACTTCATGCTATTATCCTTTTGATTAGCTTGTTGCATATTTAGGGTAATATTTGCATCTAGATGTCATAGTTATCCATAGGATATAGTCTCATCGGTTGTAAGGCCTTTGACTTGACTTCCCCATTAGATGCATTATCATCCCTGCTTAACAAAACAAGGTTTCCGACCCTAACCTACCCTTAGTTTCTATTTCTTCTAACTAAGAACCCCCCACCCCATCGAGGGATGTTGGTACATCCAATTATGGACCCACTTTTTCCCCTTTAGGTCCTATATCCTCTTCCAACCTAAGTTCCACCATGGCTAGTGTTATAGATCTATTTGACACTCTAGAGACACATGGAGGACCTACTAGTGTTGTCACGTTGAGGCATTCTCTTCTTCCTTGGGTTTCTTAGTTTTTTAGGGAGGTCACACCTTGCATTCCTAGACAGGTGCAACTGGTCGCATGACACACCATTGGGAACATGTGACCGATCACTAATTGCATCACTGGCAGCCTACAACTGTCCCTATCACCTTCTAGATTTGATGAGTTACCATGAGATCAATGTTGGGTGAGTTTTCTTTCTCACATGAGGAGCTTGGGAACTCATACTAGACTCAGAGTTAACTAAGTTCTAGAGATCTAGAAGCATCCCCTGACCTCCTCCATCAATATATAAAAGTAATTCATTCCAAGGGAAGAAGGGAGGAAGAATAAAGAAGTAAAACTATGTTGCAAAATTTTAGAGTGCTTCAATAAGCCTTCAACCTTTAGATTTGAGTATTCCTTGCTTGTGTGAGGGCTAAGGAGGATTTGGAGCAAGGAACTAGAGGCTTCAATCAAGACTCAAGGTAAAAGTTGATTGATGTACTATTCTCCACATTAATATAGATTTGCATCATTTTCCCCTTCTAATGCTAGTGTATTCAATTACGCACAATGATAAATGGTATATTTGTTCTTTCCTCAAGTAGATCATATTAGATCTATCTTAGATTCAACATTCCTAGTGCTTGGATGTTTGAGATTGGTATGTATTGTCCTCTTGTGTGAAGGAAGCAGGTTGCAAGAGCTGGAGCTAGATATCTGGAGTTACATTAGACAAGAATATGCAAGGACAACCGCTAGGGAATCAAGTTTGAACCATTCTATCTTCTTTTGATAGCATAATTTAGGATCAAATATAGTATATCTAGTGGAATATATTATTTTTATCTATCCTACAGTCTATCTCAGTGCATATTTTAACCTTGTACAATTATTTACTGCAAACAAATTTTCAATAAAAGAACAAAAAAGATACAATGGAAAATACACACATTACATAGAGATTTTTTCCCTAGAAACCCAAACCGGGAAAACCAACATATTCTATATTCATTCACAACATACATTGTTTACAATACAATATACATATAGGAGCCAACGACATCCAAAACCCTAATCCAATGACCTGGATTAGTCAACAACCCTAATTCCTTAACCGGAAATAGAAAACCATCGACAAAAAACCATGTGCTGAAAAACCGCCCATAAATGGACACAAAAACCTAGGACCACCCAAAAATGGACACAAAAACCAAGGAATTTTTTTTGGGGGGGAACTACCCCCGAACCCCCGTGCAGGGGGGATCCACCCCCCTGCACACCCGACGCAATGTATGCACTATTTCTAGTCGTGCAAAGAATATAACACATATCCAACATTATCCCACTTGTTGTTTTATTTGCATACAGGGGGTTACAGGGTTACATAGTCAACAATCCAGGGCAACAATGCCCATAGA
>JASDQU010103066.1:1009437-1025171 GCA_032191745.1 Picea mariana | reverse complement strand
TATATATATATATATATAGAATAGACATTCTATGTTCATATGGATGTGCATGTTTTTTTGCAAGTATCTCTGTGTGGCATAGCCAATAGTTAAGGCTGGAGCTGTCACAGATCAGAGTAGTGCAACATAGTTGCAGGGGTAGAATTACCCGACTTGTTGGTGGCTGGGGATGTTACACATCTTGGATGAAAAAAGACATTCTCTATTGCCTGGTATTTTTCCTAGAACTAGATGCATGTGAAAAGCCATTTCTTGTTACTTTCCATTGCCAACATTCATTTTTATTTCCTGTTATAGTTGTAGGTTCATTTTATTTGTTGTTTTAGGTTGTTTTTTATTTCAGAATTAAGAAAAGATCTTAGTGAAAGAAAAGAGCCTCATAGGTACCCTATTCTTTTGATTGTCGATAGAGGTTTTATTTTCTGAAAATTAATTGATTATGAGTTGAAAGGGTAGATTAAATTGTTTTTATTTTAAAATATGAAATTCTTGCAAGTACATTTTAGTTTAAAAGGTAACTTAGATAGAGGAAAAATTCACTTCTCTTAGTAATTGTGATGTGGGAAAAACCCACACAAACAGAGTTCAACACAGGAAGAGTATGAAATAAAAATCTTTGATAATTTTTATTGAACAATGAATAAGATTATATATCTTTTACAAGAGGAAACTACCTCAACAAACTCGGGAGAGAAAGACTCTCCAACAAAATAGGATCTATGCATAAAAACAAGGAATAGGTTGAGGAAATATCTCAACCATGTCCATGAATATCTCAACTAGTCCATAAATATCTCAACCAATCTATGATTCTAGGAAACTAGAAGATTCAACACTCTCATACTCATATTAGTTTACAAATATAATGAGAAAAACATGAGACTAAACTCAAAATATTAACTTGAACTATATACTAAGAATTTATTCACACTAAACATCTATTCCTTATCATTCCACCCAACCTAAGAAACATTGATCTCCAATGCTTTCTGGATCTATTGGTGTAGCTGATGTGGAACAAACAAGATGCAGATGTGGATCAATTGAACCAATAGTTGCTAAAGGAGAAGTCAGGTTCTTGACGTCCAAAATTTTCTTCTGATACGTGTTCACAGTGTCGTGCATACTCAATTGAGTGTAATGAAATACTTTAGATTCCTAAGAGGAATATTGAAGCGATTGTTGACGAACCAAGCAATGAACCAATGAAAAGGGAGTAGCATAAGAATATCCTCCAAAATTGTTGTTGAGAGGAACTTGTGACTGACGAGTGGGAAAAATAATTGTTGATGGAGGAGAGATAGTAGATTCCGTTGGAAGACAAACCAAATGCAACATTGTTGGTTTATGGATGAATGTTAAAGAACATTGTAGAAGAACAACTTGTTGTGTACTATGAACAAGTTATTTTGAGTTATCTTTATGAAATGTGTATGTATTGTTGTATTCATCGTAGGAATCTCTCCTATCATACCGATAAGGTTTTCCTAGAAACAATCCAAAGCCAATCCATTTCGGTCACATCACAAGTGACCTTAACTACAAAGTGGGGACCAAAATTAAATAACAAGGTGCAAGTGTGTGTGATCTTTGTGGATGACTCGTTGTCCTTCTATCCAAGTGAATATGGATGAGGATGAAGGTCCAACGGTAAATGAAGTTTGTCTACAATGGATTTTGCAATCAATTTTTTTTGCAATCCATTATCGATGATACAATCCACTGAAAAGTCACGAGTAAGGTGGGTACGAGTGAAAATAAAAAAAAATCAATCCCTCCATGTACTAACTGATGATGCATCAAAGTAACTTTATCCAATTGGCCTTTTATATATTTGTAGATCTTATCCTCTCCTGAGACTTCAAGAGAAGGTATCAATTTCTTTCTCGAGAGGTTCTACAATTAATGTCTTCTTATTCAAGTGGAAACAATTGAATTCATCATGTCCATGTGTCTTACAGTGTTTACAAAACTTAGTAGAATAAGAATAAGAAGAAGAAGAAGAACAAGTTCCTGTAGAAGTAGAGGGTGTAGATTTTAAACTTGTAGATTTGGAAGGGAAGGATTTTGTTGACCTCTGCGTTGATCCAAGAATTTATCTTCGGCTAATTGTGCTTGACTGTATGAAAAATCAATGGTAGCGATCTCCATGTACTTCAATTCTCGATATAAATGTTCATGCAAACCACTTTTAAACTTAAGAATGATCTTCTCAATTGAATCAGAGATGCCAAGGAGGATGTGTAACCTGTTGAATTGATGAATATATTCCTATATTGAAATGTTGAACCCTTGACGCAGTCTGATCCACTTAACATATGTGTCCTGCTTGTAATTCACTGGATAAAATGCCAAAGTAAGGGATTTTACAAGTCCCGTCCATTTAATGACGGGGTTTTGATGTACGACTTGGTCTGTAACCAATATTTTTGCAAGTCTAGTAAGTTTTAATTTAGAAAACGACACCTTATCATCATTAGGGACTTGGTTGTAATCGAAGTAGGAATCCATGTCTAGGATCCAATTCTTCAGTTTTTTGGGATATTAGTATCCATCATAGATTGAGACTTCAATTATCTAGGATCCATCATAGATAGCTGGAAAACTATTTTGATTACAGATATCTCATTGAATTTTGTAGCTAATGTGGTAGTGATGTTGGCCAATTCTACCAAAGTTTCAGTTATGGTATGTGTTTCCATGGCTCGTGTGGTCATCGTTTTGATGCAAGGAACAAAATTGCAAAGAGAAAGATGCTACAATAGCGTACCAATACTCACAAATAATGGATAATAATGCAATTTTGAGTTTCACTCAGCCAACATGAAACCAAAAAAGGAAAAAATATTGAATTTACTGTCAAAATAAAATGTCCACTTAAGAATAAATCAATTTTTCAAACCTGTGGGTGAGAGTTGGAGTCTGTGGACACAAATTTCAATGAAACTCCATTAATTCAGCATGAATTTTGAGAAATGAAGGTTGAATGGGAACCAATTATGATAAACTAAAGCTTATTTCTCAAAAATTTAGAGAAAATGAAGCTGATCCTAGGGAATTGGGCAGAAATTTCAAAAAATTAAACTCGAATTTTGAGAAATTAACTGTAGAAGGTCGAATTTTAGAAGCAACGGGCCAAATTCTGAGAAGAAGAGGCCATATGGATTATGTACAGTCGAATTTTTGAATATATTTGTTGATTGGATGGTCGTACGAATGTAATTGGAAGTTGGTAAAGCGTGTGGGAAGGTCGTATGGTCACACGACTACAATTGGCAGTTGTTTAAACACAAGGACGATTGTACGACTTCAATTTTTTATTGATTGAACTATGCGAGAAAAATTGGTACACAACAATTGAAATTGACTTGAGAAAAGTCATTGTATGTTCACCAATGGATGAATTGAATGCTGTAATAAAGTAATTGGCTAAATTTTTTCTAGCTAAATACGTAATTTAACTGGTTAGAGAAAATACTACACTCGTATGACTTCTATATAGGGAATTCTTTATAAATTAAGTGCAATTATAACATATATGAAGAACATATATACAATAAAATTAAATAATTTACGTGCAAATTATACCTTAACAACAATTGAATTGATTGCTATCTAGTTTGTACCACCAATATGAAAGCTTGAACATGGACTTGATAAAGTGGAAAGGAGTGAAACCCAAATGCAAGGTTGGATCAGAAGTGCTATGTTACCAATGATGTGGGAACATCCCACACAAAGAGAGTTCAACACAAGATGAGTATGAAATAAAAATATCTGAATAATTTTTATTGAACAATGAAGAAGCTTATATTGCTTTTACAAGAGGAAACTACCTTATCAATTTGAGGAGAGAAACACTCTCTAGATCCAACAAAATAGGATCTAAGCACTAAAACAAGGAATAGGTTGAGGAAAGATCTCAACCATGTCCATGAATATCTCAATTAGTCCATAAATATCTCAACTAATCCATGATACTAGGAAACTAGAAGATTCGACACTCTCACTCTCATATTAGTTTACAAATATATTGAGAAAAACATGAGACTAAACTCAAAAGATTAAACTTGAACTATATACTAAGCATTTATTCACTCTAAACATTTTTTCCTTATCAACTTGTCTATTGTTACTTACTTGCATGTTAGTTTAGATTTCCATTTACTTGAAATTTAATTTTTCTTTTTCCTTGCAAGAATTTACATTTTTCAGTTAATCACACCACATATACACACATGTCACACTTTAAAGTTTATGCTTGGTTTATGCCAACGAGCTCAACCTAATAATTAGCGCTCTAATCTAACACACATTTAATCCCACTTGGGCATCAAAAAGGATATTGTAGTTAGGTTGGGACATTGAGGATAGGAATCCAAATAATTCCCCTTAGTCATTTCACATTGAAACATATAAGTTAACTATTAGGGAACTTTAAAAATCCCTTCTATCAGACATGGTCCCATCCCATTTGGTAATAGGAGTACTCTTTCAGAATGGATACTTCCAAGTTCTGGACCAAAGGTATGATTGAGACTCCTTACTCTTTCATTACTGAAGATCCCCAGACCACTTGATTTTAGCTTGAAAGCAAGGTAACCTATTATACATGTCTGTGAATAGGTAGCTTAGTGGCCATTTTTACTAGGTATCCTTAGGTGGATCTCACAAGAGGGAGGGAAGATAAGATAGATTTCTACGGGCCATTAGGATTTTATCACCCATTATCTCCTAGTTATAAATATCTCGTTCATACCTTCACCCAACTACATAGGGGACCTCATCTCCCCTTGTTGTTAGTTTTTTGGAAGAATCCTATCCATAGACTAGGTTTTGTTTGAGCAAATCTACTTGGTCTTATAGGCTAGGGTATTTTCTATTTATAGGAAAAATTTGCTTGAGTTAGACCATATTTATTTTTCAAACACACTTAAAACTACTTGAGGCACCACATGAGCACATAGTGTGTGTTGTTTGATCATTATTGGATTAGTTCATCACTTCATGCTATTATCCTTTTGATTAGCTTGTTGCATATTTAGGGTAATATTTGCATCTAGATGTCATAGTTATCCATAGGATATAGTCTCATCGGTTGTAAGGCCTTTGACTTGACTTCCCCATTAGATGCATTATCATCCCTGCTTAACAAAACAAGGTTTCCGACCCTAACCTACCCTTAGTTTCTATTTCTTCTAACTAAGAACCCCCCACCCCATCGAGGGATGTTGGTACATCCAATTATGGACCCACTTTTTCCCCTTTAGGTCCTATATCCTCTTCCAACCTAAGTTCCACCATGGCTAGTGTTATAGATCTATTTGACACTCTAGAGACACATGGAGGACCTACTAGTGTTGTCACGTTGAGGCATTCTCTTCTTCCTTGGGTTTCTTAGTTTTTTAGGGAGGTCACACCTTGCATTCCTAGACAGGTGCAACTGGTCGCATGACACACCATTGGGAACATGTGACCGATCACTAATTGCATCACTGGCAGCCTACAACTGTCCCTATCACCTTCTAGATTTGATGAGTTACCATGAGATCAATGTTGGGTGAGTTTTCTTTCTCACATGAGGAGCTTGGGAACTCATACTAGACTCAGAGTTAACTAAGTTCTAGAGATCTAGAAGCATCCCCTGACCTCCTCCATCAATATATAAAAGTAATTCATTCCAAGGGAAGAAGGGAGGAAGAATAAAGAAGTAAAACTATGTTGCAAAATTTTAGAGTGCTTCAATAAGCCTTCAACCTTTAGATTTGAGTATTCCTTGCTTGTGTGAGGGCTAAGGAGGATTTGGAGCAAGGAACTAGAGGCTTCAATCAAGACTCAAGGTAAAAGTTGATTGATGTACTATTCTCCACATTAATATAGATTTGCATCATTTTCCCCTTCTAATGCTAGTGTATTCAATTACGCACAATGATAAATGGTATATTTGTTCTTTCCTCAAGTAGATCATATTAGATCTATCTTAGATTCAACATTCCTAGTGCTTGGATGTTTGAGATTGGTATGTATTGTCCTCTTGTGTGAAGGAAGCAGGTTGCAAGAGCTGGAGCTAGATATCTGGAGTTACATTAGACAAGAATATGCAAGGACAACCGCTAGGGAATCAAGTTTGAACCATTCTATCTTCTTTTGATAGCATAATTTAGGATCAAATATAGTATATCTAGTGGAATATATTATTTTTATCTATCCTACAGTCTATCTCAGTGCATATTTTAACCTTGTACAATTATTTACTGCAAACAAATTTTCAATAAAAGAACAAAAAAGATACAATGGAAAATACACACATTACATAGAGATTTTTTCCCTAGAAACCCAAACCGGGAAAACCAACATATTCTATATTCATTCACAACATACATTGTTTACAATACAATATACATATAGGAGCCAACGACATCCAAAACCCTAATCCAATGACCTGGATTAGTCAACAACCCTAATTCCTTAACCGGAAATAGAAAACCATCGACAAAAAACCATGTGCTGAAAAACCGCCCATAAATGGACACAAAAACCTAGGACCACCCAAAAATGGACACAAAAACCAAGGAATTTTTTTTGGGGGGGAACTACCCCCGAACCCCCGTGCAGGGGGGATCCACCCCCCTGCACACCCGACGCAATGTATGCACTATTTCTAGTCGTGCAAAGAATATAACACATATCCAACATTATCCCACTTGTTGTTTTATTTGCATACAGGGGGTTACAGGGTTACATAGTCAACAATCCAGGGCAACAATGCCCATAGATTCTCTACACCAAGAGAACTTCTCAGTGCTCATAGATTTTGTTAATGAATCTGCAACATTCTTCAAAGTGTCCACCTTCATCAACAACACCTTCTTTTCTTCAACCATGTCTCTCACAAAGTGATATTGAACATCAATATTCTTTGTCTTTGAATGATAAGCCAGGTTCTTTGCCAGAAAAATGAACTCCGACTGTCACAATCTATCCTTATAACTTGTTGTACCAACCCAATACCTGAACACAATATTTTAAACCATATTGCTTCCTTGCTTGCATGAGTGACTGCCATGTATTCAGCTTCTGTAGTTGAAAGTGCCACTACATAATGTCTTTTTTCTCATCCAACTGATTGCTCCTCCAAAGAGGTTAAACACATACCCTCTTGTAGATCTCCTACGATCGAAATCTCCAGCCAAGTTTGCATCCACAAAGCCATGTATGTCCAACACTCTGTCCAATACTGGTCTTCCTTGGTAGCACAATCCATAGCTAGCAGTTCCATGCAAATACCTGAAAACCATATGTACTACTGTCCAATGCTCATTCCCTAGTTTTGACATATACCTTCTCAAAAATCCCACTGCATGTGCAATGTCTGGTCTAGTACAAACCATTTCATACATCAAACTGCCAACCACACTTGCATATGGAACAAGAGACATGTCCTCCTCCTCTTCCTGTGTCTTGGGATACTAGTCCACATATAAATTTACACCTACAGGAATAAGGACCCTGACCGGTTTATATTCTTGCATATTAAACCTTTGCAATATTGTCTCCACATATTTTCTTTGATTTAACCAGATTTTCTTGTTTTTTCGATCTCTTTTAATTTCCATTCCCAAAATGAAATTTGCAGCACCAAGATCCTTCATGTCAAATTTAGAGGACAACTGAGTTTTCACATCCTGGATAATCTCCTTGTTGTTTCCTATCAACAACATGTCATCCACATACAAGATCAAATAAATCAAATGATCACCAATTAATTTAAAATGCGCATCGTGATCCTCTTTGCTTCTTTTGAATCCAAGTCCCAACATATAAATATCAAATTTTTGATACCACATCCTTGGTGATTTTTTTAAACCATACATGGAAATTTTCAGCTTGCATACCAACTCCTTCTTTTCCTTCACAACAAAGCCTTATGGCTGCTTCATGTAAATTTCTTCTTCCAGATCCCCATGTAGGAATGGTGTCGTCACATCCATTTGTTCTACTTCAAAATCAAACGCAGCAACAACAAATAACATAAATCCAATTGAAGTTAACTTGGAAACAAGAGAAAAAATCTCACCAAAATCAATTCCCTCGACCTGTGAATAACCCTTTGCTACTAACCGAGCTTTGTATTTCTCCACTTTTTCTTCTACATTCAAATTCTTTTTAAATACCCATTTTCTACCAATGGGATTTCTTCTAGTCGACAACTCCACTATATCCCAAGCCTCATTGTTATCCAAGACTATCATTTCTTCAACCATAGCCTTTTTCCAGAGTTTTCCATCCTTTGAATCCACTACCTCCCTAAAAGTTCTAGGATCATCATCAGTAATAAACAAAGAAAAATTTGAACGGAAATAAGATGGAGTATACCTTTCCGGTAGCCTTTTTTCCCACATTGATCTTCTCAATACTGGAGTATGAGGATATTCTTCTTCTAATTCATGTTCTTCTATAGAGTCTGATTCATCATCCTTTGGTTCAAACTCTTTTTTCTCTGGTTCTTCCTTACTTGGTAGGAATTCTTGTTTGACAACATCCTTCATTTCTCTAAATACCACATCTCGGATATACACAACCTTCTTAGTTTCTGGGTTCCAAAGCTTATAACCTTTGAGACCATCTTTATACCCAATAAATATACACTTTTCAGCCTTCTTTTCTAGCTTACTTTTGTTTTCCTTTGGAACATGAACATAGGCCTCACAACCAAATACCTTGAGATTTGTGAGAGAGGGTTTCTTACCAGTCCATACCTCATGTGGAGTCTTGTCATCCAGTTCTGATGAGGGTGATCGATTGACCAGGTGACATGCAGTTCCCACTTTTTCTGCCCATAATTCTTTCCCTAACTTGACACCACTGAGCATGCACCTTGATTTTTCCTTCAATGTCCTATTCATCCTTTCTACAACTCCATTATACTGAGGTGTATAAGGAGTAGTCTTCTGCATTTCTATGCCACATTTCTTACAAATTTCTTCAAATTCATTCCCGCAGAACTCTCCACCATTATTCGTCTTCAACACCTTAATTCTTTTCGTTGTTTGATTCTCAACAAGAGCCTTAAACTCTTTAAACTTGTCAAAGACTTTAGATTTCTTCCCTAGGAAATATATCCAAGTGTTCCTTGAAAATTCATCTATAAAAGAGACACAGTACATATATTTTTCCAATGATGGAACCAACACAAGTCCAAACACATCACTGTGCACTAGCTATAAAATTGCTTCTACCGTCATTGCACCAGTGATGAATTTTACTCGATTCTTCTTCCCATATACACAATGTTCAAAGAAATCACAATCTAGAGAGGAGTTAGATATACCTTCAACCATACCTTTACCATATAGTAGTCAAAATCTCTTCTCTCCAATATGCCCTAGTCTTTGATGCCACATCATAACCTTTTCTCCAGAGACTGTATGATTTTTTTCTTCTTTAGCTCCAATATAAGGAGAAATGGAACTATTAAACCTATTAATAATAGTGCTTCCTTGCAACTTATACAGAGTTCCAATACAAACTCCCTTCAACAACACCATTTCTCCTCAAACCATCTTGCAGGTTTCTTTTTCAAATACGATTTTTACCCCTGCATCGCCCATTTTTCTTACATAAATCAAATTCCTGGCCAATCCTGGGATGTGCAGAACACCGAGAAATGTTCTAATCCTTCCATCTATGAGCCTCAACTTGAATTTTCCTCATCCTATGATTATGGTTGTCGAGTCATCACCTAAGAAAACATTACCTCCATCATACCTTTCATATTCACAGAACCACTCCCTGTGGGGAGTCATATGAAAGGATGCACCCGAGTCAACCAACCATGCCTCATGATTTTCATGTGTGCTTGAAGAAGACAAGTACACATCCCCTCCTTCTTCCTTGGAGTTCTTTTCTTCTGTAGAGGGAGCACCTTCAGATCCCTTCATTTTTTCAACGCTTTTGGATCTACATTGCTTCTTGAAGTGTCCTTCTTTTCCACATCTCCAGCATACCTTTAAAAACTTTTTGAGAGATTTAGATATACCCTTATACTTAGATCTCCCACTTGAAAACTTAGATATATTCCATTCCTAGGAGTTCCCTCTTGCAAATAATGCATATGTTCTTTGTCCTTCCATGTTCTTTCATCTCATCTCCTCCGATAACAAGGATGAGACCACATCATTGAAACTCAAGGTAGTTGTATTACTACCTACGTCCACAACCAGATTATCCCACGAGTCTAGTAAAGAGAACAATAAACTAATACACTTATATTCATTTGAAATTTTAATCTCAACAGAGAACAACTGACTTACCACAATGTTGAAGGCATTTAGATTCTTTGCCACTGAGTCTGCATCTCTCATCCTCAGGTTATACAGATTTTTCCACAGGAACAATTTATTTACCAGGGACTTAGACTAATACAAGTTCCCCAACTTATCCCATAACTCCTTGGTTGTATCTTCCCCTGACACATTTAGTAATACTTGATGTGACACATACACAAATCATACAAATTTCTTCTTTATATTTATAATCCAATCAATTTGTGTGGTATCAATGAATTTGGTCTCGCAAATCACTTGTCACTTCGACAATTTTCACGAAGAAATGATAGCACTCTATGAGGATACAAGGAGCAATACCTTCTTTAGCCAATTGATAAATCTCAAGAAAAAGGGTTCAGTTGCAGAGCACATTGAGAACTTCCAAAGATAGAATATAAAGGTAACGAATATTCCAAATGATCACCTAATTGATGTATTCATAGGGAATTTAAAGGATAACATTCAACATGAGGTTCTACTTTGGGAACCCAAATCATTGGAGAATACATTCAGGGTGGCAAGAAATGTTGAAAGTAAAAATATGGGTATGGCTACTAGAAGGACCACTCCTAACATCTTTCGAGAGAATAATGTTCCTTCTTCTAAAACACCTTAACCTACAAGGTTGACACCTCAACTATTGGAGGAAAGAAAAGAAAAAGGTTTATTCTTTAATTGTGACAACAAGTACAGTAAGGGACATAAGTTTGGTGAGAAGAAAGTATTCTACATAGATTGTGAATATCAAAAAGAAAAAGGTAATAGTCCTAATTGATTCTGGTAGTACTCATAATTTCATTCACTATAAATTATCCAAATCTCTCAATTGCTTTATATATCTAGCACTAGAGTTTCAAGTAAAGATTTCAAATGGAGGAACTATCAAAATGCCATAAGATCAATATTACTATGGGGGAATATGTAATGAATAGTCCAATGATTGCTATACCCTTGGGTGGTGTTGATGTCGTACTAGGATTCCAATGGTTACAATAATTGGGAACAATGGATTTTAATTTTCAAGAACTTTTCATGAAATTTTCATTGGAATGAAAGGAAATTGAGTAAAGGAGTATCATAGGGAAACCCAATACGGTGATAAGCTCTAATGGCATGAAACAATTATTGAAAAAGGGGCATCAGGGTGTAATTGTATGACTATGATCACTAGATGTTCAAACATCTAAGTCATCTATTCCCATAGATATCCAAGCTAGGATCATTTATAAGCATTCCAAAGTATTTGAATATATTCCCAGAGGTCTTCCACCCACTCGAAATCATGATCATGATATTCACCTAATTCCTAGGAGTGTTCCTCCTAACATCAAGCCTTACAGATACCCTTATTCCTAGAAGAGATAAATTGAGCATATGGTTGAAGAAATGTTAGAGGTTGACATTATTAGACCTAGCCAAAGTTCTTGCTCTACACTGGTGGTAATGCTACTCAAGAAAGAGGGCTCATGGCGTATGTGTCCAGATTATAGAGAGCTCAACAAGATCATTGTTAAAGATAAATTTCCCATTCTTGTCATTGATGAATTGTTAGATGAACTACATGGAGCAATCTATTTCACAAATTTGGATCTCTGTTTAGGGTATCATCAAATTAGAATGAAGGAAGTAGATATCCCAAAAAAAACATTCCGAACTCATGAAGGTCATTATGAATTTTTGGTCATGCCTTTTGGCCTTACAAATGCACCTTCCACATTCCAAGGGTTGATGACTTCCATTTTCAAGCCCTTCCTTTGAAAATTTGTGTTAGTATTTTTTGATGATATACTAATCTATAGAAAGTCTTGCAAGGATCATGTTCGACATGTTGACAAGGTGATACAACTACTAAAGGAGAAATAACTATATGCCAAACCATCCAAATTTTTCTTTGGGGTGAAGGAGGTAGAGTATTTGGGTCTTATTGTATCTCAAGAAGGTGTCAAGATAGACCCTAACAATATTAAGGCCATGATGGACTGGTCAATTCTCAAAACATTGAAGAATCTTAGAGTATTTTTGGGTTTGACAAGTTACTACCACAAGCTTGTTCGAAACTATGGAAGAATATCAACACCTTTAACGACATTAACTAAGAAGGATGTCTTTTCATGGACTCCAGAGGGAACTCAAGATTTTGAACAACTTAAAGAGGCGATGTGCAAAGCTCATGTCTTGACCACACCAGACTTCACAAAAACCTTTATTGTGGAATGTGATGCCTCGAGAAATGGCATTGGTATTGTTCTAATGCAAGAAGGAATACCCCTTTCTTTCTAAAGCTGTCCACTAAAGGGAAAGGGCTTACACAAACCCATTTATGAGAAGGAAATGATGGCAATAATACATGCATTGAAGAAATGGCGCCCTTACCTAATATGTAGGCACTTCAAGGTCAAAAAAGATCATGATAGTCTTAAACACTTCTTGGAACAAAGACTATCTTCAGAAGAACAACAAAAATGGGTGACCAAGATGTTGGGTTATGATTTTGAAATCATATACAAAAAAGAGAAGAAAAATGTTGTGGCATATGCACTCTCAAGAAACGATGAAGATGTTGAGGCCTTTCTCTGTGCTATCTCAATCATCCAACCCAATTGGTTAATATAAGAGAGGGATGAATGGAAGAATGGAGAAAACATGTGGACTCTCATTGAAAGATTGCAGTGGGATTCCAGTGCATCAGATACAATTACATGGAAAAATGATTCACTATGGTACAAAGATCGCTTATATTTATGTAAAAACTCCCAAATCAAACAAAAGGTGCTCTTGGAATTGCACACCACTCCGGTAGGAGGGCACTCAGGATTTTTGAAAACCCACCATAGGGTCAAGAAGGAATTTTTTTGGGATGGCCTTAAAATTGATGTTCAAAGGTTTGTGGCAAAATGTTTGGTTTTCCAACAAAATAAGGTGGAAACAATTAATACCCCAGGTATTTTACAACCATTAACCATCCCAAGTCAGTGCTAGGAGGAGGTTTCCATGGATTTCATCATAGGGATACTAAAGTCTGAAGGAAAGAGTGTCATCATGGTGATTGTTGATAGACTGACCAACAACACACTTTTTTGCACTCTCTCATCCTTTCAAAGCCAGTACAGTTTCCACGACATTCTTGGAGACAGTTCAAAATCTACATGGAAGCCCAAAGATTATTATAAGTGACAGAGATTCCATCTTCATTGGAAAATTTTGGACATAATTATTTTCTTTTTTGGGTACTCAATTGGTTCATAGATCATCTTATCATCCTCAATCTGATGGACAAACTAATATAGTGAACAAACGTATGGAAGGCTACCTTTGTTGCTTTGTCTCTAATAAACAAACACAATGGTTCAAATGGTTACCCTTGGCATAATGTTGGTATAACACTTTCTTTCATACTGCAACAAAAATGACACCATTTATGGCACTCTATGGATGTCACCCACCTTCCATCACTTCTTCTCTAAAATAAAACTCTAAGGTTAAAGAAATGGAAGATCACATCGAGCATCAACAATAAGTTCTCCAACTCTTAAAGGACAACCTAACCATAGCATATAATCGCATGAAACAACAAGCAGATCAACATCGCAGTGAAATAGGTTTTGAAGTAGGGGATTGGGTATTTTTAAGACTACAACCATACAAACAGATGTCCATCAAGCAAGCTAAGACAGATAATAAATTATCACCAAAGTACTATGGCCCTTATAAGGTGTCGCAAAAAAATGGTACTATGGCATACAAATTGGAGTTGCCTGCATCTTCGTGAGTACACCTAGTTTTCCATGTTTCATGCTTAAAGAAGGTTATAGGTGACAAGATCCCAGTTCAAACTATATTTCCAGAACTGGACGAGGAAGGAAAAATCATATTGGAGCCTAAAGATATCACTGACACAAGAATTCTCCAGCTGAGGAATAGATCCATTTTAGAGTATCTCATTAAGTGGAGGAAACTACCTGCTGAAGATTCCACTTGGAAAGATGGGTGTTTTATATAGAAGCATCCAAAATTACTCAAGCATTGCGGACACCACTTGTTTGAAGGAGAGGGGCATGTTAAGCCCTAAATAGTGACACATTACCCCTTAGTTGGGGTATATTACATTAGTAATGCTATTTATTTATGTCAGCTTGGGTCCATTAATTGTAATTACCTCCTAGTCTCCTATATATGCCAATGAGACCTTTTCATTTGGAATTATCTAGTATATGGAAATTTATGTGGTGTATAAGGAGGTTTCCCCCTTGAAGAGACTTATTATTTGAAATTCTCTCTTTGTCAAGGCGTTGAGTACTTATTCTGAGGTTTTTTTTATGCTATTTTGATATTTTGTTCTTAACACTTGGTCACCATATGCCTCGCTCCTCTCCATGATGCCCAATTTTTTGAATCCTACCCTAGACGTTTTTTCCTAAATTGCAGCCCCTAGGTGCAGAACATTGACCGACGAAAGCCTGAGGGGGCATGGAACCTGAACTCGTGTAATTTGGGATCAAATTTCTAACCTATAATTTGATTTGATTTTTCTTTAATTTTGTAAATATAAATTATTTATTTTTGTTTTTGTGGGGTTTCCCCCATGATTTTCCCTTAATACTGTTTCAAGTGTTTAATTTTACTTAAGGGAAAATTTATTCACGTTAAATATTTTACATGGGGTAATTTTTTTTTTTACATGGATAAATTAATTTGCACTAAAGAAACAAACCATTTAATTAAGACCTAGAGTGTAATATACATTTGTATATATATTCATTTTAATTTTAATTTTGATTTTTCTTTTTTTTTCTTGTAATTCTAATTTCTTTTTCCTTTTTTACCAAACTCTAACCTGTCTCACGTACTATCCCAGGTCCTATGTTTTAAGGTTTCCTGTATTCTAGCCCTATTTTTTAGGAATGATAATCCATGGTTTAATATTATTTTATTTCACCCATTCTTTTTTTCCAAGAGAAAATTGCTCAAATTTATATAAAGTATTTCACCCATTCTATCTTAACCTTCATGACCAGGTCTATACTGATTATTATATTAATGGTAAAGTGTGCACATTTAATAATTCATTTACTACTAGCTTAATGGGAGTGGGAGCTAGAGTAAAATCGTTGACGTCACCATCAGAAATTTTTATTAATTTTACCACTCTTTTGCCACCTACCCCGACAACAAAATGCTAGAACCCGACCTCACCTTGAATTTAAACATTAATTTAATATCCCTTGGAAAATGTGCAACAATTGACTTGTATTATTTAATACATTTTTGTTTGGGAAATTATTATAATATATATTTTTGAAAAGAGTGCAGTCGTCGACGAAATGGGTGAGGTAGTTGTCGACCAAGTGAATAGAGTGGAGTGTGAGCCTAATGAAATCCCAACAATGATGAGGGGAGGTAATGTAT
>JASDQU010103066.1:971500-1002598 GCA_032191745.1 Picea mariana | reverse complement strand
CAAGGGTCACAGGGAATGGAACCCCCAACCTACTATACATATTCCAACAGACTTAACCAATCCGCCTAAAGCATTGTTTGGTTATGGAACCCGCCAAACTATAGTTAATGTCGATCATAAGTTATGGGAATTGGTTAAGGGGCACACCCTATTTAATGGTGTGAAACCCAACGCATTGTACACACAATTAATGCACATAAATGCCTCGTAATGCATGTTGAAGGTACAAGGCCTATGAGGTAACACCGTAAAACATGTCAAGGGGTACCTTGACGGAATTTCAAGTATTTTATATCAATTTTGCACGATTTTTAGCTAGGAATTCAACGATGCACTATGTTTTTGCATTTGAGCAACATGTAAAAAGGTCATTGTAAAATGCAAGAACTTGAGCATTAATATAAGAAGTCTCTATTGGAAGTGGACTCGGAGAGGTAGACCAAATTGGGCGAACTCTGTTTTTTTTTCCAACTTGTGTATGTGATTATATTATTGTTTTTCATTTCAAAGTTCAATTATTTGCATGTCATTTATCATTAATGTGGAATTTTATAGATAAGTATTTCACATGAATTTGCAAAACCATCAAGCGATCATTTTATTTCTATGATCAAGTAGATGTTTATGTGTATTTAAAATTATTAGGATCTAATGATTTTTTGGATCAAGTTGCTATCAGAGTAGTTTTGACAAGTATTTTTCAAGTGGATGCTTACAAGAGCGAAACTCAAACTTGGTAAAGGGAAACTTGCAAGTTATAAGTCTGAAATTGGAAAGAGATTTGGACGACATAAGATGAATTTGAAAAATGATAACAATAAGATCATCCCATGAGCCATGAAGATATCAAAACTATGCTTCATTCCCTAAAAGAAACTATAGATGAGTTAGAATGAAGAATTCAAAGGCCTGCAAGCGGAGAATCTTCAGTAAAAGGAGAAGGAGGAGATGAAGGCGGTGGACCTTCAGAGTCCCCTTCCCCTTCCTCCTCCTCCTCAT
Source organism: Picea mariana (assembly GCA_032191745.1). NCBI lineage: Eukaryota > Viridiplantae > Streptophyta > Pinopsida > Pinales > Pinaceae > Picea > Picea mariana. The sequence goes on along the minus strand of JASDQU010103066.1, from coordinate 1,001,599 downwards.
CATCAGTTTCTTTTGAAGCAAGTAAACATTCTTCTCATCAAAATAAGACCTCAAAAAAGACTTACCATAATCTTCTTTTATTAAAATTGAATCTTAAGTTTGATTTTCCGACCTATGATGGAGAATTGAATGCCGAGAAATTGGACAATTGGATCAAGAAAATATAGGTATATTGCAAGGTTCATAAGATCATGGACGAGGCTGCAAAGATACAATTAGTTTCTCTTCGACTAAGTGGGACTGCCTTAATATGGTGGGAGAGTAAGATCCAAGTTGATTTGGTTCAAAAGGGTAAAGTAATCTCTTCTTGTATAAGTTTACCAAGGCTATAAGGAAACAATTATATCCACTGGCACATACACATATGTAAATGATAAAGTGGAAACATCTAAGACAGGGTAAAGGCCAGAATATTTAGGCATATACACATGAATTCAAAAAGAAGGCATTATCCCTAGGAATTTCATTGTATACTCATGACAATATTCTGAAGTACATTGGTGGCAAGCACTCATATATTTGTTACACTATTCTAATGTTTATCCCTACTAAAATTGATAAGGTGTTAGTACAAGCTACACATATAGAGGCTAGTAAGGGTAAGCATGCGAGTGAATATAATAAGCCATTCAAGTTCAAGAAGAAACTGAAAGGTAAATGGAAGAGTAAGAAATCAACCACAGTGAAGCAAGTTGAGGGAAGACCCTCATGTTCCAACTGTAAGAGAAAGGTACATGAGGAATCACAGTGTTGGAATTTTCATCCAGAATTACGACCGAAAAAATTCAAGAATAAATGGAAGCAAAAGATTGTTGCATCAACTCATCGAGATCTAGGGTTAGATTCCAGAAATGAATCCAAGATCATGGACATAGGAAGCAAAGATATATCATCTATCATTTCAAATTCTTTAGTTCAATATGCGAAGCCAAAAAGTGATATTGATCAAAAGAAAAGGAGCAAGCTTTTTCATGTCAGAGTTATAGTCAAACATACAAAGGTAGATACTTTATTTGACATTGAATCTCAAGTCAATATAATATATGAAGCAATTGCTAAGAAGTTAGGATTGAAAACAACACCTCACAAAAATCCATATCCATTAGGTTGGGTGTGTGACGATGATTTATTGCAAGTGACGATACAATGTAAGATCAAGTTTGCAATTACAACTAAGTTCTTTGACGAGGTTGAGTTAGATGTTTTTCCTCTTGACATTTGTGGCATTGTCTTGGGCAGTCCATATCAGTTTGACAGGAAGGTTGTGTTCTATTGAGAAAATAATAAATATCACCTTCTCAAGGATGGGATTGAATACAATGTCAGAGATCATCGTATCAAAACTAATGTTTCTTTAGTGAGCATACAAAAAATGAAGAGACTAGTGAGCGCACGTAAATATTTTGTTCTCATGATAGTGAAACATAAAGAAGAAGATATAATAGATGCCATAACAAGTTCTGATCCAATTCATAAATAGGAATTGATCAACATCATATCTAATTATGATGATTTATTTCAAGAACCCACAGGGTTGACTCCTATAAGAGAGGTTGAACATGAAATATATTTGCAGCAATATGCTCTTCTTTCAAACATTGGAATGTACAAGTCATCAGTAATCGAGAATGCAGAAATCAAGAAGCAAGTTCAGGAGTTGCTCGATAAAGGAATCATTAGATCATGCTCCTCTCTGTGTGGTTCTCCTATTGTGTTAGTTCCAAAGAAATATGGCACGTGGAGGATGTGTGTTGATTTTTAATCCCTGAACAAGATTGCGGTAAAGAATCGCTATCCTCTTCCCAGAATAGACGATCTATTAGATTAGTTAAAGAATGTTGTGTATTTCAATAAGTTGGACTTGCGAAGTGGTTACCATCATATAAGAATTGCAGAAGGAGACATATGGAAAACTTCTTTCAAGACCACGCAAGGCTTGTTCAAATGGTTGGTTATTCCATTTGGGTTATGTAATGCACCAACAAATTTTATGAGAGATAAATTATGTGTTTCGACCCTATATAGATGATTTTGTTATTGTCTATTTAAATGACATATTGATATTTAGTCGAATATGGGAAGATCATATAATGCATGTCAAGACAGTCTTTGAACTCTTGAAGAAAGAGAAGTTGTATATCAAGTTATCTAAAGGTGAATTTGGCAAAACTTATCTGGTATATTTGGGGTACATTGTAGGGAATGGGCAGTTGAAGATAGATCTTGCTAAAGTAGAAGTTATTGTGAAATGGATCGAGCCAACTACTTCCACCAAAGTTAGGATATTCTTAGGAGAAGTACAGTACTAGAGGAAATTCATTGCTAATTTATCATACATAGCAACACCTCTACATGCATTAACGAGTGCTAATTTTTTTTTTCAATGGGGATGCAAGTAGCATAAATCCTTCAAGACATTGAAGGAAAAGATAAGCATCACACCAGTTCTGGAATTGCCAGATCTACAATAGCCATTTGAGATTCAAACTGATGAAAGTGGATATGCCATGGGAACATTCTTTATGCAACGAGGTAAACCCATTTGTTATCATTCTGAGAATTTCACTCAAGCTATGATTAACTATCCAAGATATGATAAGGAATTGTATGCATTGGTACAATGTGTAAAGAAATGGAAGCATTACTTAATGGGAAAGGAGACAATCATTCATACATATCATCATCCATTATAGTATTTGTAGTCACAGACCAAGCTACAACAGTCACGACACTTTAGGTGGATGGGTTTTCTACAGTAGTTCCATATGGTAATTAAGTATATGAAGGGTATTCTGTTATCAAGACCAATAATTAATGCATCCACAATACTCATGTATAATCCTTTAGCACATGAAATCTATGCAGAACAAGATGTTAGGGATGATGATTTTAAGCAAGTATATGATGCATTAGCTCACGACAATCAATAGTAAGATTATTATATGCATGGCAGTTTATTATATCATCTTGGAAAATTATGTATACTAAGAGATGAAAGAGTAAATGTAATCAGAGAAGCTCATACATCTCTCATCTCTAGTCATTTCGGGGTTGGTAAGATAGAAGCACAATTACAAAGGTATTTTTATTGGCCTCGGATGAACGAGATAGTTAGGGATGATGATTTTAAGCAAGTATATGATGCATTAGCTCACGACAATCAATAGTAAGATTATTATATGCATGGCAGTTTATTATATCATCTTGGAAAATTATGTATACTAAGAGATGAAAGAGTAAATGTAATCAGAGAAGCTCATACATCTCTCATCTCTAGTCATTTCGGGGTTGGTAAGATAGTAGCACAATTACAAAGGTATTTTTATTGGCCTCGGATGAACGAGATAGTTTCCAAGTATATCAAAGGGTGTTTCATGTGTGTGACAAGTAAGCCTAGCAACATAAAGCTGCGATTATATACACTCCTTCTGATACCTTCACAACCATGGGAAAGTATCTCCATAGAATTTGTAAGGGGTTTTCCAATTTCCAGGATAGGTCATGATTATCTATATGTCATGGTGGACAGATTCAAGAAGATGTGTATTCTAATGCCATGCAAGAAACAAGTCACAATTGAATACACAACACATATGTTCTTTTGTAATGTATGGGTTCATTTTGGACTTCCAACATCTATTATATCATATCGATACTATAATTCCTACATCTATTATATCATATCAATACTCTCACTTTTTGGTAAAGTTTTGGTCTCATTTATGGGAGTTGATGGACACTAAGTTGAAGAAGAGCATGAATTTTCATCCGTAGACATATGGACAGACATAGGTGGTAAACATAATAGTGGTACATCTACTTTAAGGATATTGCAACAAGCATATTAAATTATGGGATGAAAAGTTACCTTATATCCAACATGCCTATAATCATGTCATGCATCATTCTACTTAGAAAACGCATTTTGAAGTATGTTTGGGGTACTTGCCTAAATCACCTATGGAACTTGTTTTCATAGATGCAGGTAAAGAAGATGGATAGGATGATACATATAAAGATAAAAGGTTCATTCAAAATATTCAACAAGTACATCAACAAGTACAGGAAAAATTGGAGAAAATCCAAGCCAAATATAAGGCAAGGCATGAGAAACATTAGGTTGATCATTAGTTCGAAGTCGATGATCAAGTATGGCTACATATCAACAAAGACATAATGAAAGGTAAAGGTAAAAATATAAGGTCCATCGGATATGGTCCATTCAATATCTTAAGAGAATATTGGTACTAATGTCTTTCATTTAGATATACCAGCCAACATGTAAATGTATTCAGTGGTAAATGTTGAGAATTTGAAGATTTATGAGCCTCCTATGATTATGGATGAAAATGAAAGTATTCAGGTTCCAACAATTGATGGTTTTTATCCATAGTATTTGGACGAGCTACAGGAAGATGTCATTCTCGACAAAAGGATCAGAATTTCACAGTGAGGTGATGTGGAATATCTTTGAGTTGGTCTTAAAAGGAGTAAAAGCAAGCAGATCCAAATGGATGGATATCGAAAGGGTGAGGGAACTCTACCCTCACTTAGTTTCTAAATAAACATTTGGTGGTCCAAAAGTCTTCCAATGGGGAGGAATGATCCAAGAGGATCCGAGAATGCTCACAGAGGTCTAGAAAGATTTGAAACATCCACAAAGGTCCAGAATGGTTCATAAATGATCAAAATTCAAATTATTCAAATAATTCCAAAAATTCCAGCATTGCATGGATCTTGGCGATATCTTTCCAATGGTGCAAAGTTCATCTCAAACAGAGTTCGTATGCAAATGTTATGAGCAGTCAACGTTCTAGTCAAACCTGGAAAAAAGGTCAAAGGTCAAATGATCCAGGTGGATATTGGTGGCCACCCACCTATTCCAACTGGCTCATCTTGACAGTTTTTAGTTCAACACGCTCTTCTGTACTTCTTTGTAATTTTGGGTTCTACACTTCCGGGGCTTTCTAAAAACCTACACATCTTCTAGGTGGAAACTGGTGGCCACCCACCTAATCCAACTGGCTTATTTTGGAAGTTTTCATGTCATCACATCTTTCTGTACTTCTAGGGCCGTTTTGGGGCCCTAAACAATGTTTTTTTTGGCATGACACAGTCAAAATGTAGACGATGTTTGATTTTGATGACATAATGTGTAGTTCTCGAAAAGACCTTTCCAATGGGCTATCACGCGCCTAAAATTGAGGTCGTATGAAAAATTTACAACCCCAGGAAGTTGAAGTACCAACTTACCCAGCGGGGCCCACTTAAATTTTGGCGTTTCACCTCCTAGGGTTAGGTTTTTGGATGTCTAGGGTTTTGGAATTCATGAATAATGTTAAAAAGGACTTTGGAGCCTCATGGTAATCATTATGCTCAGACGAATGCACGTAGAAACCACATCTCTTCTAAGAGATAGCTACCACCATTCAAGCAAGTTGTTTTTAGTTCTACAATTTTAGAGTTTCAACCTATTTCATTTATTCAATAGAAGTTATTATTCACTGGATATCTGTTGTTTTTCTCTGTATCTCTGTGTTATTGTCTTCATTCTGTTATCCAGTTCGTTCTTCTCATAAATCAGGATCAATGGTATCAGAGTGGCATGCTCTTCATTTTTTTTTCTTCGTGCATGTCCCCAACAAGATCCGGGTACAAGAAGTTGGGACTCAAACCAATCAATCCTTTGCAATATTGGTCGTGTTGAGCCCGACAAAAACCCATGGGGGATGAAAATAAAGATGATGGAGCAGGAGATCCTTTTAAAATGTTGCTCGAGGAAGCCCTTGCGCGACAAAGGAATGAAATTATGGACAACTTTGCATAGATCCTTTGGTGGTTGCCCGCGGGAGAAGCATATTTATCAAGTGGCCATGCAACCCCCTTCAAGGTATAGGTAAATTTTGATATTCCATTATTTGAAGGACCGATAGATGTGAATGTTGTATATAAATGGTTGAATCTTCTCGAAGTGTATTTTTCGGTCCATAATTTTTCTGATAGGGAAAAGATTAATTTTGCACTCCTCAAGGTCATCCCCCATGTTAAGGACTCATGGGATACTTACTCTGAGCAAAGGGCCATAGAGGAATATTCAATATTTTCGGTCTCCCCCACATGGGATTCCATTAAAGAACATTACTACCCTGTTGGAAGCTACGAGGACCAGAACACAAGATGGACCACCCTGCGTCGGGAAAGGGACCAGACAGTACTAGATTTCACCAATATTTTCCATACCTTGGGCACCAAATTGGGTATCAAATAATCTGAGCAACATCTGGTGCTCAAATACCATGACTATTTTCATAGATACATTAAACCATAAATGAAGTTTCTAGACATTGCATCATTGGGTACGACTTATAGATATGTTGTCAAGATCGAGCAAAAATTTAAGTAGAAGAGGCAAGAGTTTGGATCTGCAAACTCCTCATAGCTAAAGCAGAGAAAAGGTGGCCCCAACCCACACAACAAGGGACAGAGCAAAGATGACCACTCTTAGGACAACTAGTCCAAGCCGCAACACAAGAAGGGTAATGAGAAGTTGAAGAAGGACACGTGAAAATGGTGTGAATACCATAAAATCCCTTGGCACAACATGGAAGAATGTTTCTCCAAGCAGTCATTCATGGCCGGGCTGAAAGATTCTGAGTCAGAGGCCAATTTTGACTATGAGTCAAATACAGAAGGAGAGAAGCGTATTATCGATGTTGAACCTAGTGCCATTGTCACTACCACCAAAGTCCAGACAAGCGAACCAAAAGAACCAAAGGAAGGGAAATGCCTCTTTCACTCACAGATGTGGGTAAAGGGGGCTCCGCTTCATTTCATTTTCGATCGAGGCAGTCAGAAGAACCTGATCTCAGCAGAGGTCGTCAAGCGGCTGGACCTACCGACAACACCATACCCACATCCCTACACCATCGGCTAGCTTCACCAAGGAAGAGATATATGTGTCAGCCAACAATTTCATCTTCCCTACGACATCAATCATTTCAAAGATGAGGTATTGTGTGATATTTATCCCCTTGAAGTTTGTGATGTTCTCTTAGGACAACCTTATTTGTGTAAGCGACATGTTGTGTATGAGTCTAGACCCTACAATGTTATTATTACTTTGGGTAGACAATTGTATAGGATACTAGAGGTAGCACCGCCTACCGTTATTTCTTTAATCTTTTCTAACCAATGTAGTAAGGTCATTTCATAGATTGGAAAGTTCATCTTCTTTGTGATATGGGCTCACAATAAGAAAAAGGTTGTTGCCACATTTGTGGCCTCTACACAAAACATCTCTTTGTAGTAGAAGATAGTAGACGGGATCGTGGAAGAGTACATATACATCGTCTCCTCACCCATCGAGGTACCGACGCATTGCCAAGTCAAGCATCCAATTGATCTAACCCCTGGTGTAAATCTTCCCAATGGACCAGTCTATCATTTCTTACTGATGGAAAATGACGAAATCAAGCGTTGGATCCAAGAGGTGCTTCAAAAGGGGCACATAATACCCATCTCCTCCCCTTGCAGAAGCTTGATTGTACTGGTGCAGAAGAAAGACGAGACGTGGCGGCTCTGCATTGATTACAGAGAATTAAAAAAAATCACAGTCAAGAACCGATACCCAATTCCTAGAATTGATGACCTTCTTAACCAACTCAAGGGGGAAAATTTCTTCAACAAGATTGAACTAAAGTCTGGCTACCACCAGGTTCCCACATAACCAACTGATGTATGGAAGACAAATTTCAAATCTAAAGAAGGTCTCCTCGAATGGCTGGTCATTCCCTTTGTCTTAAGAAATGCACCAACCACTTTCATGAGGTTGATGGATGATGTATTGAGACCCTTCACCAAATATTTTGTGGTGGTATATTTGGATGACATCCTCATATTCAACATAACTTGGGAGGAGCACATGCAACATATTCAACAGGTTTTGAGCACTATGCGGCAACACAAGCTATATGCCAACTTGGAAAAATGCTCCTTTGGTATGAACTTGGTCCAATACTTGGGCTACATTGTTGATGAGCATGGGGTGCATGTTGATCTAGCTAAGATCCAAGTCATCCGTGACTGGCCAGTCTCCACCACACTAACTGAGCTTCAGAGCTTCTTGGGACTGGCCAACTTCTACCTACGGTTCATGTTGGGATTCTCCCATATTGCATGGGCCCTTAACTAAGTGACCAAGGGAAGTGGCAGGGAAACGTTCACGTGGGGGAAGGAACAACAACGAGCATTTGATGATCTGAAGCATCACTTATGCTCATCTCCATTACTCTCCTTACCCGATCTGCAACAACCATTCAATATTGAGACTGATGCATCCGACTATGTTGTAGGCGCAGTTCTCACTCAACATTATCATCCGATATCATACCATAGTAGGACAAACTCAAATACTGTCCGAAAATACCCCACCTATGACAAGGAAATGTATTCCATTGTACAAGCATGTCGTTAATGGAAAAAATACATCCTTGGAAAGGATACAATCATCCACACTGATCACAAGCCTTTACAGTTCATACAAACACATGAGAATCTGCAAAACAACTACCATCAAAAGTGGTCCACCTATCTGCATCAGTTCCATGTCAACATCAAGTATAAGACAGGGAGCACAAATCGTATCGTTGACTGTCTCATTCGACCTCCCATGGCTGCACTAACCACTGTGCTCCATTCCTATGGACAAGAGGAATCTGAGTGGCCCCAACTTTATTAGCAAGATCTGAACTTTTCCACCACCTATCAACGCTTGGGTACTTGCATGAATGTCACCGATTTTCACATTCAGGACGAACTATTATGCCATCTGGGCCATTTCTATGTTCCTGCAAGTGAGTGCTCAAATCTGATTCGGGAGGCTCACTATAGTCAGATGGCAGGACATTTTGGCATGGAGAAAATTGTGGCCATTCTACAGAAAAAATTTTATTGGCCAAACTTCGACAGGACGTCAGCAAGTATATCATATCTTTCACTGCTTGTGCCATTGCCAAGCCAACCATCAAGAAGAAAGGATTATACACCCCTTTTCCTACTCCTGAGAGGCCTTGGGAATCCATCTCGATGGATTACATGCCTAGCCTTCTATCCACGAAGCAAGAGAATAATTGTGTATTTGTGGTAGTTGATTGGTTTTTGAAGATGGCCATCCTCACAGCCTGCAAGAAAAACATCACAGTGGAAGATATTGCCAAGCTATTCTTCGAACGCGTGTGGGTCCATTTTGGGATACCACAGGCCATCATCTCTGATCGGGACACCAGGTTCCTCAACACATTTTGGTCGAGTCTCTAGTCACTGTTGGACACCAAGATCACTAAATCCACTGCTTTCAACCCCCAAACCGATGGCCAAACATAGGTCGTCAATCATATGATTGTGCACATCCTTCACATGTACAAATCTAAGCATCCACGTACATGGGATGAGAGTCTTCCCTATGTTCAACACAACTGCAACATGGCTCTCCATAGCTCCACCTAAAATAGCCCATTTTAGGTGGGGTTGGGATTCCAACCCTTGGGTCCCATTGATGTTGCACTACCTCTTGCAACCACACATGCAAAATATTCCCATGTTTAGTCTAAGGTCGACAAAGACACCAAATTCATTGAGCAGATTCATCACATCCACCAACAGGTCCATGAGATTTTGCAGAAAGCCAATGCTAAGTACAAGAAGCGCCATGATCAACAAATGGTACCGCACCGGTTTCAAGTGGGAGACAAGGTCTGGTTACATTTTAAGAAATAGATCCTTACAGAGCCCCATTGGAAGCTACACCCACTATGCTATGGGCATTACACTATCACAAAGGCTGTGGGTAGCAATTATTTTGAGCTCAACACTCCACCCTTCCTTGGCTTGCACCTAGTGTTCAATGTTGACCTCCTTCGGTCATATTTTCCGCCACTGTTGAACACCTCAAAGATCGTAGAAAAGAGGATACCAACAGAGATAAATACTGAATGCATGGAACATGCATCCACTAATCATATAGTGGACACACAGGTCAAGGGAACTCACCAACATAGGATCTAGCTTTATTAGGTTGTCAAGGCAGGACAACTCCTACACCAAGGAAAGTGGCTCACCCAGGGCCAAATTCAATAGAATTTTCCTCACCTGATGGGGGAACTCAATGGAATGGAGACCATTGCTTCCTAAGGGGGGAGGATTGATCCAGGTGGATATTGGTGGCCATCCACCTATTCCAACTGGCTCCTCTTGACAGTTTTTAGTTCACCACGTTCTTCTGTACTTTTTTGTAATTGTGGGTTCTACACTTTCGGGGATGTCTGAATCCCTACATATATTCCAAGTGGATACTAGTGGCTTCCCACCTAATGTAACTGGCTTATTTTGGAAATTTTCATGTCAACACATCTTTCTATACTTCCAGGGCTGTTTTAGGGCCCTAAACACTGTTTTTTTGGCTTGCCATAGTCAAATTGTAGTTTTAGTCAGAGTTTGATGACATAATGTGTAGTTATCGAAAATAAATTTCCAACGGGCTATCACGTGCCTAAAACGGAGGTCGTATGCAAAAGTTACGACCCCGGGAAGTTGAGGTACCAACTTACCTAGCAGGGCCCACATAACTTTTGGCGTTTCACCTCCTAGGGTTAGGTTTTTGGATGTCTAGGGTTTTGGTATTCATGAGTAATGTTAAAAAGTCCTCTAGAGCCTCATTGTAATCATTTTTCTCAAACAGATGCGCGTAGTATCCACATCTCTTCTCAGAGATAACTAGCACTATTCGAGCAAGTTGTTTTCAGTTCTACAGTTTTACAGTTTCAGCTTATTTCATTTATTCAATAGAAGTTATTGTTCACTGGATATCTATTGTTGTTCTTCATATCTATGTGTTATTGTATTCATTCTATTAGTCAGTTCATTTTGCGCATAAATCTGGATCATCAAAGTAAAAGTGAAAATAAAGGGGTGACATGTGTCACCACTATAAGGGTGACACGTGGCTCCTAATTAACAACTGACTGGGAAAGGTACAAAAAAATGGACGAATGGCAGATTGACAAGTGGAAAAAAATCGGTCCAATCATATTATGACATGTGGCATTGTAGAGCCAATGAGAGGCTTCCACGTGGCAACCTCCCATTGACCTATTTGGTCATGGTTGTATAAAATGTTTGGGAGTCGACGGGGGTTGAATCTGCGACCTCCCAAAGATCTAACAAAGCTCCATCGCCAACACACCATACGTTGGGTCTTAACATACCTATGGAAATTTAATTATTTAAGTTTACATTAAAGATTATTTGGGTGGATAAAGGGCCGAGGGCATAATCCCTCGACCCTAGTCTTAGCCCTTGGTTTAAATGTTATACCATGTAACCACCATACATAGTGTGGGGGGCCTAACGAATATACCATTATGTGTACATATCATATGGGTTAAAAAAAACCATATCCAAATATTTGCGTGGGAGTTATATTGCAACCACAATATATATATATATATATATATATATATATATATATATATATATATATATATATATATATAATAACAAAACCGCAAGGGTCACAGGGAATGGAACCCCCGACCTACTATGCATATGCCAACAGACTTAACAAACCAATACACCTAAAGTGCGGTTTGGTTATGGAACCCTCCAAACAATAGTTGATGTCGACTAGAAATTACGAGAATTGGTTAAGGGGCATGCCCTATTTAATGGTGCTCATCCCATTGCATTGTGCACACAATTAATGAAGAGAAATGCCTCGTAATGCATGCCAAAGGTACAAGGCATATGAGGTAATAGTACCGTAAAACATGTTGAGGGGTACCTTGATGGAATTTCAAGTATTTTATATCAATTTTGCACAAATTTTCACCAGGAATTCAATGGTGCACTTTGTTTCTGCATTTGAGCAACATGTAAAAAGGTCATTGTAAAGCACAAACATTTGAGCATTAATATAAGAAGTCTCTATTGGAAGTGAACTCGGAGAGGTAGCCCAAATTGGGCGAACTCCGTTTTTTTTTTCCAACTTGTGTATGTGATTATATTATTGATGTTCATTTCAAGTTCAATTATTTGCAAGTCATTTATCATTAAAGTGGAATTGGATAGATAAGTATTTCACATGTAATTTGCAAAACCGTCAAGCGATTATTTTATTTCGAAGATCAAATAGATGTTTATGTGTATTTCAAATTATCAACATCTAAGGATTTTATGGATCACCCATCATGACAAACCTCATTTTTTCACTGATTAGAAATCATATCTTACTTGCTTTATTAATTTGCGATTTCTAATTCTATCTTTCATTTATGGTGGGGTAGTCAATCTATCTAGGTTGTTACCTAAGATTAATTTCTTGCTTCTTACGAAAATATATTAATTGATCCCTTTTCATGACAATTCCCTCTTAGGCTCAAAGATGATGATACCATGTTTCACATAATTGTCGTCAATAATCATAGGAAACACATGCCTTGGAGTACAATGTTGATACTCATGTTTGTTGATGGACTAGTGTCATTAGAAGATAGGTGGAATGTAGTATGGTCTTGTTTGCTTCAGTTGATAGATTTTGAACAAGACATTGTGTCGAGAGGACCCAAACCTTGCAACAATCAATGCCACTAACCTTCATGTTAAATGGAATATTGCAGGAAGAGCACATACTGCTTATATCTCAGGAATAAGGTTGTGGTAGTTGATTGAATGAAAAACAGATGAATACTTGATGACAACATTGGCATTTGCATAAGTTTTATGACATCCAACTTAGTTAAAGTTTACATTAGCTTAGCATGCTTTGCTTAGTATTAGTTTTAATTTTGACCTTTATCCTTCCTTTTAGTTTCTTTTCGTTTTAATAAGTTAGTCATTTAGAGGAAGAGTTTTTCCAAACTGGCTAAGAGTTGATCACATCATTCTCTTTTGTTATGTAGGTTGGGAAATGGCTTGGGCGACCAACAACTCATAATGTTTTCTCTTTAATGAAGGCAATATAGGGGAGTGTTAATCTAAACTTGGTTTTTGAGATTCCTTTGCAACATTTTTTATTGATAAATGAAGATTGTCATTGACTAAACAACATATTAGAAATATATTTTGTCCCATTCATATATTTCCATTTTGATTTATGATCTAGTCAATGCTTGGAGTCATTTGATGACTATTTTGATGACCTCCATAACTATCATTGTTTCCTCTTTGTCATATCAAATTGAATTATTTGGATCTATGTGGTTAATGACTATCTTTTATAGCAAGTAGAAAATGGTGCCTTGGTGAGAAATATGAAATGCATTTTCTATCGAAAAATTAATTATTTTCAAATATGCAAAGGAATTGCTCATGTCACGAAATCTTAAGAGCTTATGGGTTTGTGCAATGTTTCAATGTAATTGGTTTTTGAAAATCTCTTTTGATTGAGAATTTACATTAAGCCATGTTGCTTGATTCCCGGAAGATGGTTTTGTTGCGATAAACGAAAGAATTGTATGTAACAATTTGAGTGGAGAATTGTGTTGCAAATGTTTTTCCACTAGATCATCAAATTTTGTAATCTAGTTTGTTCTTCATTTCAAATCAGAAACTCTAGGAATCTTTTCGTTGGGTTTGATGTTGAATGGTTAACATTTCTTGATTGATGATTTCCCTTGAATTACTTTTGAGTTTTCACTAAAAATACTCTCACTATTGTTGCACCATATGTGTTGCTTGCTGATGAGTTATATTCTTGTCTTTCATCATGTTTTAATTCTTTCAAGTAATGACCGACATTCTAGCTTTAGATTCCTTTTAGTTTATTTTTCTTTTTCATGAATTGACTTTTGATTTCAACACTTACTTTTTACTTGTACATATTTCTTCCATCTTTTGATTTGAATCCAGGTGTGTTCCTTGAGCTGATTTGAATTCTTGGTATGCCTTGAGGATTACTCTTTAAAATTTCAGTGAGGGGTTGGTCCAATTCTGGTCACATACTGAAGATTTTTTTTAAAAGTCATAAGATGCATGGGCTTCTCTATCTAAATGTGCATTCATTAATTTCTTAGTTGTGGGTATGGACTGCTAGTTGTAGTGGAACACATGTGCCTGTTGAGCATACCATGATAATCCATAAGTATAGGAAAGTGTATATCTATATTTTTCTCTGACCTCCATCCACTTCATATTAATAAGATGGCCAATACTATGATGGTTTTTTTGGAGACCAGTGGGTTAAAATAAAATGTGCAACATCTACTCAGAAAATCAAAACAACTCTCGTATCACCCCACTTCCTTGACACCCTATGTGCATATATATATATACATATATATAAGGGTGAGCATGTTATGAAATAAAAAAAGGAAGTTGAAAGCACTAAATTAATAATGTGAGAATTACAAGTAAACCCGTCGAGGCTATGGATGCCTATTGGCAATGGGGCCATGCTTGTATGGTACCGAGGAAACTTCGTCGGGGCTATGGACGTTCACTGGAAATGAAGCAATGCCGAGAAATGAGAGATGAAGAACACACTTATGTAGATGTTTTCTTTTCATTAAAAGTAAAAACCCATGGTTCAACCAAAGCAAATCTGAAGTGTGTAGCCAATAAAAGAATTTAATTCATTATTTAGCTCTTTGAAAAAGGTGTGTTAGATTATTAGTACTAGAAACATTGGGTTATATCGTTTAGAATTATGGTGTCATTGTGGTACCCATGACTATTGGAAAATTATCACCAGTATTATTGAGATTATCTTTAAAACTTAGATCTGAAGTAAAGGCCCTAGACTTCTATTGACAGAGATAACCGGTTCTTCCAGTGTGTCTCCATTTGTTGTGGCTGCAACAACCCACCTTTAATTTTTCTTTTACAAGCGAAAGGAAAGGGGACCCCTACTAAAATTTCAAACCTATTTCCTAATCCTCTTATACTTTAGCCTAATGCTATATCTTTGCCTACATTGAGGGAGTCTGGGGTTTTTATCTTGATTGATGAATATCTTTGATTGGTTTTGATTATTCCTTTCAATATGATGATTTCAAATGTCTTCGTGATGCTTATTGACTTATGATGTTTCGTTGACATTTGTGTGATGGAATTGACATGTCATCTTAAGAATTTTTGTTCATTTCAAATTTCTTAGTGATCTTATGTGGTTTCCAGGTTTTATTTTCTATTGCATCTCTTGATTAACAAACCCTAACTATGCATCTTCCTACTAGCATGATTGCGCTTCATGTTTTCATCTTTATGATTTTGCACGCAGATTCTACTCACTTGTTTCAAACTCTAAGTCTAAATCGTATAATTGTTGATCTTTCTTTTGAGTTGAGACTTGATAAATGTAGTTTCAATACATTCATCTATGTACACCATGTTATCGCTGAATAAATATAGCACTCTCTTCTAAATTGGCTTAAAGGAAGAGAATATATATTGTTTATAGTATTGACAAGTCTTCTTTTGGTCGCATGGTTAATATCGTTCTTCTGTTTCGTAAGAGCAGGTTTGTAGAGATACTTTGTTCGCGTTAGCACACCATCTTTGAGAGGCCTATGGGGGAATATATTAATCATTGTCCATGACCTAGGCCTTGATTCTTACATGGCTTCTCCTTATTAGGAAGTGGATTACCTTCGCTTTCAATTGCCTCAAGGTCCGAAGCCGCCAAGGTTATCGTACCTACCTCTTCTGCAAGCATTTCCTTGAAACTTTTTAGACTAATCTATATTGAGTCTCTTTTGGTATTACCTCTCGCCAAAATCCATGCCATAAGTCCATTCAGTTTCCCGGTTGTGAGTCCTTGTCATACTGTCGCTTGACACCTCTTAACTATCTGTTGCATGCATGATGGTATAATGAAAATACATTTTCCTCGACGAGATCGATTCCTACTCCTCGCGATCTAAGCATATACACCCTCTAAGATGTGTATATTCATTAGATTAACATGTCATGCGCACTTGGTTGGAGTCGATGTCCTGTTTCTACTCGTCGTACCTTGCGACGTTAAATCCTCACACGAAGCATCATCCTTTCTCATTATTCATTTTCCCTTCGTCATTGCTTTATCGTCACATCCTTGGTCACCATATGCCTCACTCCTCTCCATGATGCTTGGTTTTTCGAATACTATCCTATACATTTTTTCCTAAAGTGTGACCCTTAGGTGTGGAACCTTAACTGATGGAACCCTAAGGGGGCGTGGAACCTGAACTAGTGTAATTTAGGCTTAATTTTCTAGCCTGTAATTTAATTTTTCTTTAATTTTGTAAATATTTTTGTATATCTTTTATTTTATTTTATGTATATTATTTTATTTTATTTTAATTATTTTTGTTTTTTTGGGGTTTCCCGTGTGATTTTCCCTTAATATTACTTCAAGTATTTAATTTTACTTAAGGGAAAATGTATTCACGTTAAATATTTTACATGAGGTAAATTTTTTTTTTACATGGATAAACTAATTTGCATTAAATAAACAAACTATTTAGCTAAGACTGCGGGTGTAATATACATTTGTATATATATATTCATTTTAATTTTGATTTTCATTATTTTGATTTTGATTTTGATTTGTTAATTTTCTTTTTTTCATCTTTTTTTTTTTTTTAGGAATTTCCTATTTTTTAGGAATTTGTTCCTCCTCTCCCCAAATGGCATGGGAACCATATTATCCTCGTTAAATTTTTATTATTCCAAAATACCTTGGAATTCTCATCAAAATATATCATAACATGATTGCTGATTATTTTTATTGCAAAGACTTTAATTAATGTAAATATAGACAAGAATCCATACTTTAATATTATTTTATTTCACCCATTCTACCTTAACCCCAACGACGAGGGCCATATGGATTATTATATTAATGGCAAAGTACAAGCTAGAAGGGGAAAGAGTTTAATAATGTTTGATTAATTAATTTAGTACTAGCTCATCGGGAGTGGGAGCTAGAGTAAAATTGATGACATTGTCGTCGGCGAAATGTTGAGGGGGAATGTTGAGTGGAGTCATCGTCGAAACGTTCAGTGGGGTCGTCAGCGAAATAGGTGAGGTAGTCGTTGATGAAGTGAATAGAGTGGAGTGTGAGCCTAATGAAATCTTGACGACGACGAGGGGAGGTAATGTATGTGTGTATTCTTGTTTTATTTTTTTATTTTTATTTTATTATTTTTATTTAATTTTAACTATTAGTTTTTCATGGATTAATAGTTTATTGCGGGTAAGATGAATAAACAATCTGAATGGGACTAATGGTTAAAAGTGTGTGTTTCTTCCTCAGAGGTCACAGGTTCAAATCCAGAGGCGGGTAGGGTAATTGTCATTTTTTTATTAACTTTAACTTTTGTAATTTTTTATTTTACATTAATGGGGGGTAATTAGCTTAGTTGATTTTAATTTTCTTTGATAACATAGGATTAGGGGTAGATGTTTGTTAATAATTGTGAATGATGTAGATTAATGTAAATAATTTTTGTTTTTATTTTATTTTTTAATTATTTTCCTAATTCTAAAAAAAGGAAAATTAGCTAAAATTAAACTATGAGCCACATGTCCCATGCCCGCACAAATTCGTATTCAAACTATCCATAGGAGATAAAACATTTAAACGATTGATTTTTGAACTAGCTTATGCATGTGGGACTCTTTTTTGCAGGTTGAAGATCAACTGTCCAGATTCACCCACGGGATAAATTGATGGTTGTTGAGCAATGATCTTTAAACAAGCATAAATTTTGCTACAGGTGTTGGAATTGAATCCATGATACCTCATTGGAAAGGTATCAGACACAGGAATTCATTGGAAGAGGTATCTATGATAGACAGGTGACCGAAGACACTCGAAAAAACAAGAAAAAAGAAACACACCACGATATCGAGGGAAGAAATGAATGTACATATTTCAGGAAGCCATATCCAAGGCTACAGGCAATGAAATCAGGCCCAGTAAAGATCAATGGAAAGATGGGAAAGAGAGGAATAGTATGGAATCCCAAATGATGAAAAATTGGGAGAATACATGGTTTTAAAAGGCAAAACATAGAAGGAACCTGAATTCGGATGAAGAACCGACTATGCAAACCTCAAACAATTATATCTCAAGCTACAGACAACAAAACCAAGCCAGAAATAGCTCAATGGAAATATGAGATAGGGGAGGAGAATAAAAAATGATCTCTTTCAGTAGGCCAAGCCTATAAACGCCCAGAACGACTCAAGAAATTCATAAGGCAACACCAACCAACTGAGTGAATAATATTTTTTAAATAAATGTCATTAGTAAACAATCATAGGGTGAATGTAACCACCCAGGGATATCTTCATCTTCCATTTGTAACTCCCACATATACATTTTCGAAAATGAAATAGATATTTGGAATGTAAAAAAATACAAAACAAAGGAAAACAAAACAAATATCCATGAGAGCTAAAGAGTCTCTTGTTTTATAAAAGAGAGCTAGTTGAATGTAAAGAGGGGAGTTTTTCCCTTTGCAATGAAATATGGTACTATTACTTCCAAGTCAATAAAGAGAAGAAGACATTTTGAAGTCATAATTGTTTGCAAATGTTTGTGGGACTATTTTACACTTGTATTTGTGGTTTAAGTTTTTTAGGTATTGATCAGTGAACTATTTATGTGCTTAGTATCTAGAATCCTTTGTTGTTGTGATTTATTATGAGTGCAAGGATGATGTTACATGTATCCTCTTCAACTATTTGAGATTATATATGCAATATTATTTATATAAAATACTTTGGTTACCATGAACTATTTGTGTTGTCCAAGTATCATTTTAAGTTGTTCTCATCTATTAGTTTTTCTCCCACGAGATCTAGGTTAGAAGTAGTTAGATTTGATGAGTTTTATTTCAGTTTAGCTTAGACTTAGGATTAATTAGAAATCTTTGGGGGGGAATCCGTTGTCTTTCCCCTTTTTTCTTCTTTTAATTTTGAGCGGCAATGAGAGTAGGTCTAATTGGGACCTGCCATCGGGCATTCTCCCTTACCTACTTGACAAGAGATTTGGACTCACCAACAAGTTCAGATTTCACTATGAATTCATTGGATAAATATTTAAAGAATCTTGAAGAGCTAATGGGGGATCAATATGGGGATTTATTTTACAAAAGGGAATCATTGAAGCACCCATTGCATGAAGCTCTATTACAATTTGAATTTTATGAAAAATGTTTGATCTACACGCAACATGATATGAAAGCACATGATAAGTGTTGATAATGTTGATATTATGGTAGTTGCGGGAGGTATTTACCTCCACATGTAAACCTGATGAGAATAGAATATTTCGGGAAGCAAGAAGAAACCCTAATTAGTTGGCTAATAACCCTAGAAGATAAGTCGGCTCAAGAGGATAGCTTGTATTGGGTTATTAGCCTCCAAGAGAAGAAGTTAGCTAAAGGAAATATTATATACTAAGTAAATAGGCACCCAGAATGAGAATTCGACCCAGGCAGTTTGCCAGATTTAGTATAAATACAGGAGGCCAGTCTTCATTCTGGCCGACATTCTCAAAACTGCAGAAGAAACACTTGTGCGCACTGCAGTTGGCCAATTTGTGCGCAAGTTTGAAGGAGAGTTGTCGTTGCAGCTGCTATAGCTAGAAGATTTCGGTTTTGGCATGGACTATCTCTTGGTTATGGTTTGGACTCTATGATAAGCTCTTTCTTGGTGCACTATCCTTGGAGAAAGGTGCGCCACCCTTTGTTTGTCTATCTAGCCTAGGTTTTGCTTCCAGAACGATTCTCTGTCAAGGTTAAGGTGCTCAGGGGTGGCTTCGACCTATGGTTGGGTGATAATAGTGATAATGTCTATGGTTAAATGAGCACATCCATTATATTCTAACAGGTTATGGACCCACACCTCCTTCATTCAGTCTAACCACTGGAAGGGAGCATAGACATAAGGATACTAAGCTCGTTGAAGAATTTCCACCAGTGTTTCTAGCAGGAGCAGCTACCCTAGCACTGCCACTAGGGTTACTAGCGGGTGTAGTTACAGAAACCATAACCCTCTTGTTGATGCACCTCAAGTGAAGGGATTGACCTAATTTCTGGATATACTAGTGCACCCTAGCCTAGCGCATCTCCTAGTACTCTCAGCAAACAAAAACGTCAAGTTTGAGTTTTTGGTCAAATCTAGGGTTGACCCAGTCAAGGCAACCATGACTTACTCTATGAAGCCAGAAAACAAGTTAGATGGGGCTAATAACTTTAGAGCATGGAAGAAAAGGATTGACCTCATCCTTGCCAAGAATAAAGTGTTGGATATCGTGAAAGGAAAGATCATGGAACCCGAGTTTGAAGAAGGAAAAGAGAAGGAACCACAGAACGTTGCAGTTATGGAGAAGTTCAAAGACAGTGACATCAATGCCATGAGTATCATAGTGGACTCTATAAAAGACCAGTTGATACCTTACATCTCCCATCTTGACTCATCTAAGAATATGTATGATGCCCTAACAAACCTCTTCTTAGTCAGAAACATTGGACAAGTAATGAGTCTGAAGAATGAGCTCCATGGCATGAAGATGAATAATGATGACAACATAACATTATAATTTGTAAGGATATCTTAGTTAAGAGATAAAATACAAGTTATTGAAGAGATCATCTCAGAGAAGGAACTGGTAAATATAGTACTCAACGGTCTTCCCAAGACATGGGATGAATTTTCCGCAAGCATGAACATAAGGAAGGAGTATCCTACATTCGAAGAAATTTGGACTTGTTGTTCACAAGAAGAATCAAGGATTAGTGCAAAAGAGAAACCTCAAAAGAAATACGATTATCAAGCCTTCATAGCAAGATTCAAGAATTTCAGGAACAAAAGGAAGTTTGGTTCAAGGAAGAAGCTAAATCAAGAGAAATATATGTTAGAAATACAATGCTTCAATTTTCAAAAGTATGGTCACTACAAGAATCATTGTCCCGAGCTAAAGAAAAGGAAGGAGACACACGAAGCATTAGTTGCCGAAGAAAAGGAACCTTCAAAGAATATTAAGCAGGAAGAAACAAACTTCTTCTTCTAAGACAAGGTAAACAACACTCTTCATAGTTCTTGTACATACCATGTTTTCTGTACATATCTTGCATATCTATTTCTTAGAAGATAATATGTTCAAAGAGAAACTATACTTATGGAAGAACAACAAGATAAGGATTGTTACAAGTCAGACAATACATGTGAATGGATGAAGTACATCAACAACCCCTTATAATAATTCATGTGGAATTTATTATCAGAATCAATCTTGAAGAAACCTAAAAGAAGTAAAGACAGAAAGAAGTCAACAATCAAGAGGAAATTGGAAAAATATTTGTGACACTTTGCAGAAGGCAATACGGATGCAGATGAAAGCATGGAATCTCCTAGATGGAGGGAGCCGATTATATTATCAAAAGAAGAACATGCATTCATGCATGAAGCAATGATTAGGAGGGAGATAATCCTAAATTATATGATCCATTGAAGATGATGAAGTATCTATCCATGGTAGCAACCATGAAAAGCAACACATGTTCAGTGTGACTTCAAAATAAGTCTTCTTAGAAAAGAATCCTTAACGTAATCCCTGGTTGTCCATCCACATCCATGATCCTATGATGGAAGACAGAAGTTGGAATCTTCAGAGCATGGAATCTATAGAAAACTCCATGAACTCAAGAGATAAAGATAAACACGAGGAAGAACATGAAGATTCCAAGAGAGAAAGAAAATACATAACAACCAGTCAGTGTATCGAGAATCACAAGACTACCAGCCTAATATGAACTCACTAAAAAAAATCCACGCAGAGGAACTGAAAGTTGAAGAACAGTGTATGGAAGACTTATGAATGAAATCATTGCAAGATCCAGAACTAGAGGTTCTCCCAGATGGAGGGAGAATACTATGATGATTGCATGTAAACCAGACGTACCTCTACATGAGCCAATATATCGTCCACAATATCCATAGGTTGGAGTTTACATGTAGAGAAACCTCAAAGGATTTGAGGTATACCTAAAAGAGACCCTTGTATGCAGATGGAAGAAGATATTGTATGGATTCAAACAATTTGGTGCAGAGCCTTCAATACATGGCAGAAGCGTGGTGAAAAGATTTTTATAATAGAGATATTGTATCAAAATGGTTACTTAGAAATATAGGATGATGGATTGCTAATCCATGACAAACTCTCATAGATATGTTACAGTTTGAGCCCTACCATGATTTTATGAGCTAGCAGGAAAGAAAAGATGAATACAACAATGCTATACTACTTTGATCAGAACTATATGAAGCCTTCAAAGAAAACTAGTGTTCCAGAAAGACCGAAGTACATTGAGATCAAGAATTACACTCTCTGTGATGAAGTCCAGAAAAGAGAAAGTGGTTGTCCAATATATATCTCCACAGATGAGAAGATAAGAAGACATTTTGGTGAAGCCTCTGTCTAAGATGAAAAATTTTGTGTACTCAAGGTGGAGCTCGTGGAGATGACTTCCTTATTGAAAAAGGAAGAGATGACTGCCAGGTTGGGAGGGAGCACTGATGTGTTATTGATTTATGGACAGTCATTTTTCAAGTTTGGAAAATGGTCCAGAGTGAGCAGTTCCTTTCTAGTTTGGAAAGTGGTTTGAGATTTCTGACAAACAGACATTTTCCTGTTTGGAAAATGGTCCAGATCGAATGGTCATTTTCGTAATGAAAATGTTTCGATGGATTGTTGATGTACCATAGACAACGATTCCCCTTGTGGTTAACACAGGGAATGGTCTAGGACAGTATCTCTTCTCGACGATCACTCTCAGTAGTGGTTAAGAAGACTGGTCTGCCTCGCCGAACAATCATTCTTTCGAAGCTCACAGTTGTGAGTAGTTTCGAAGAATGGTCCATTTTGGAGGTTGGTGCAGGATAATCATTTCCTTTGGAAATGGTCCAGACAATCATTCCCTATGTAGATTCATTCTCTCTAGGATGCACTTTGTTTAGTGCCAGAGGAATGGCCCAGATAGGTGAATGGTTCAGGTTCAACAATCAGGGAGAGGCATTCCCTAGGGCAGATTCATTCTCTCCAGGCTGCACTTTGTTTAGTGTCAGAGGAATGGCTCGGATAGGAAATGGTCCAAGCTCAAAATTTGGGACAGTTATTCTTCCTTGCTTGAGAAGAATAGTCCAGATATCTCATCATTAATGTTTTACCTTCTGAGGGAAGATGCTCTTCCATATCTCACAGATGTGAGTGGAAGAATGGCCTAGATGACTCAGTTTATATCATAACAATGTTTTATGTGCAGATTGATATCAGATGATATGATTGTTATGGAGACTGTATGTCTCCGGACAGTAGATGTATACTACTGTGGTGGATGTGTTCCACTGATTGTGACTATATGTCACTGATCAAGTATTTGTGTGTTACTTGGTGTGGTAGTGTACCACTGGATAGTAGTTGTGTACTACTATGGATAGACACAGTTGTGTTCTTTTGAATGACATTGTTCTGATTGCCTTGAAGACTATCAATAGTGTTGGAAAATGTTTAATCAGCTAGATGGATGATCAATGGACAAAGCTTTTCCAGACGGAAAATGGTCCAGGACATTTATGCTTCCAGGAAATATATCAAGATTAGAATGGTTCTTGTGTCACTCTGTGGAGTGAGTGACTTATCCAACATCATGTCTGATTACTCAGATGGAGTATGGTTTTGAGAGATGATGCAGCTAATGACACTGATAATGATGATGGTGCTCATGATCTAGTCATGAGATAGTCTATATGACTATGTTGATGCTACTGGGTGAATGGTATGTTTGTGCTCAATAA
This sequence comes from Picea mariana, assembly GCA_032191745.1. Lineage (NCBI taxonomy): Eukaryota > Viridiplantae > Streptophyta > Pinopsida > Pinales > Pinaceae > Picea > Picea mariana. The sequence continues at coordinate 977,758 of JASDQU010103066.1, read as the reverse complement.
CATTACCTTCAATACCTCCCTAGCTAGGAGGGAGTGTTGATATTATGGTAGCTGCGGGAGGTATTTACCTCCACATGTAAACCTGACGAGAATAAAATATTCTGGGAAGCAAGAAGAAACCCTAATTAGTTGACTAATAACCTTAGAAGACAACTCGGCTCAATAGGATAACTTGTATTAGGTTATTAGCCTCCAAGAGAAGAAGTCGGCTAAATGAAATATCATATTCTAAGTAAGTAGGTACCCAAAATGAGAAGTCAGCTTAGGCAGTTTGCCAGATTTAGTATAGATACAAGAGGCCGGTCTTCATTCTGGCAGGCATTCTTAGAACTGCAGAAGCAACACTTGTGCGCACTGCAGTTGGCCAGTTTGTGCACAAGTTTGGAGGAGAGATGTCGTTGCAGCTGCTGTAGCTAGAAGATTTCGGTTTTGGCATGGACTATCTCTTGGTTATGGTTTGGACTCTCTGATCAACTCTTGCTTGGTGCAATATCCTTGGAGAAAGGTGTGCCACCCTTTGTTTGGTTATCTAGCCTAGGGTTTGCTTCCAGAATGATTCTCTGTCAAGGTTAAGTTGCTCGGGGGTGGCTTCGACCTATGGTTGGGTGAAAATAGTGATATTTTCTATGGTTAAATGAGAACATCCATTATATTCTAACAGATAATACAATATTTTGCATATCAAATAGGAAATTGCCACCAATATTATTGTTGCAAATAAATATTTGTGTGGACGATAACAAAAATCACTATGTGTTTGCATTTTTATTTCTTTTAACATCAAGGAGGGTGTTTGACATTGTTGAAGTTGGATTCCTCCTCGTGGGACACACACATCAAGACATAGAGTGAACTTATGGGAGGTTGTTAGCTAAATTAATGTGAAAAGACATATTTTCGTTTCCAAAGATGATGGGAAATTATAGCATATGTGAGGATCATAATTCTAATGTCCCATATTGAATTTATAAATCTCTTGACTTCAAGAACTTTGTGGAACCACACCTTTTGGATGGTAACTTCAAGATCATTGGTATCAAAGGAAGTCAATTCTTCAATTTCGAACTCATTGATGGCAGGTCAATTATGCAATATAAAGCCTCACTTTAGGATGAAAAGTGATCACCTTATATTAATATGTGGTGTTATTTCCCTGATGGAAGTGCAATCTTTCCAATGGGGTAACCTAAATTGTTAAATCTACAAGTAAGGATACCTTTGATATGGATGCACTAAAACGGGGATTAGAAACATATATCCATTCTGGAATAAAATGATTAATAAGAGAGGGGAATAATATTGGCATCCCAAGATAATTCATTGGGAGAGTATATCTAAAGCTTTGGACACTCCCTTTTAGAACATTAAATAGTCAACACATAATTTATAGCCATCCACAGTGCAGGAAATAAGAAACAATGGTCCTATAAAGTCCTCATGTAAAGTTATGGAAGCATACTTTAGGGGAAAATTTCCCCACAATTTAGAATTGTTACATTGGACCTCTATGACCTCTATGTAACAAGTCTAGATATCCATTCTCCTTAAAGGATGATGTTGTAGAGGGACAAATGCTTGTAGTACAATCACTAGAACAAGATTGTGTGATATGACTAGGTAGGGCAAAGGGAAGTGTTACCAAAATCTAGATGCTATTATTGAGTCTTAAAAAGTAGAGGTCCAATGGTGGAAGCCAATTGGAACATCAAATGTTAACAAAGAATTGTATAAAAATTGTTAAAAAAAAATGGGTTGTTGGTTTGGAAGAAAATAAGTTCATTTATGTTAAGCATCATATGGGCATAGTCACCAAGGGTAGGATGGACATGAGGGAAAATAAAAATAACTGAGAAGGGCCTTCTAACAATTAAGACACAACATGAATAGATGGATCATAATGTTGAGAATGGGAGTGATTATGATGAATGGGACTTTATCTGAGTGATGATACCTTATATATTTATTAAAATGTACAACTGTGTAATACAATGACTATTGTCTTGCTTCTTTCTATTTTATTAGATCTCTTCAATCTTGATGTATTTAGCAATGGGTATCATACTGATATTATGCATGCACATAAAAAAATAACATGTTGACAATTATACATTAATCTTAGATTTATATATTATATACACATTAAGAAAAAAAAATCTAAATATTGAAATCTAAATACACATTGTAGCAATTAGATATGGACACTTTTGGAATTGAAAATTGCAATTTTGAATTGGAAATCACACTTTTTGGGTTCGAAAGTATTCAAAATATGCACTTTTGGAATCGAAAATCACACCTTTGAAAGTCAATATTGCCACTTTTAGAACCCAATTTCACACTTTAGAAACATTGATATTGACACCTTCAACGTAAAAATTCACAATTTTTTAGTATAGATTATGCCTTATTAATCCAAATTTAATGAAATAGGGGTTTCTTGGAAAAAGTACACCCTCCCCATACACACCCATCTTATAAGGGGAAAATGACTAATACTTTGTTATACAACCTGTAAAATTTATGGGTTGAAAATTTTACTACAAGTTAATATTGATGGTTTACTCTCCAAAACCAGGGCCATAAAAAAAGTTCAAAATAGGAAGAAAAATTCAAATTAAATGTAAATTTTCAACATTGTTCGCAGAAGGTAGTAAGTGAAAACCCATTGGTGTTGATTACGATGGATGACTCGACATGGACACCAAGTGAGCCATGCAATAGAGACAACTAACACAAGGATATGACCTTGAGACGCCCTACATGAATCTCAAAAAACTCAACTACTTGAGCTAGCCCACTGGGCTTATAGGAGTGAGTTAATAAATGGGAAAACTCAACTTTTTATGCCAAGACCATTTTTTTCGCGAGGTAAAGTTCAATGTTGACTTCTTCATTTTTTTAGCCATTTAGATCACCCTAAAATGGATCAAAACCTTGGAAAGTAAAGGTTCATAATCAAAGTTCTCATCATTAAAAATCACACCAAATTTAAGGAAATTTTCCATGAAAAACAAGAATATATTTGTCTACTTATTACTTTACTCTTTTACATATTCTCACTTGTCAATTGAGTTTAACTTGAGTAATTGAGAGGAGAGTTATCCTCTTCACCCAAATTTAATTCTCACAAATAATATGTTAAGTTCTTAATAAGTATATTGTTATAACCACCTTAAACCCTATATTAACAAAAAAAAAAAAGAGTTTTTATAAAATCCAATTTACCTTATATATACTATATCAATATATATCCAAAATAAAAAAATGTGCCATTAAATTTCCCTAAAATTTCATTAACACCACTCCATTCCATATTAAAGTAAAAAAAAATATGAAAAATAAAAAAGAGATTTTCAACATTTAGCTACTCTTCAAACTACTTTTCGGGATTCCATCCACTCGAAGCTTTTAACACACTTAATATCATTATCATAATCATATAAATATATGCATAACTTAGAAAGATGATTTAGCTAAATATTATAGTGTTTTCAACCACTTATGGTTACTCTTATATGATACCTAATTCGTCTTGTTTTCCATGGCACATGGATGACCTCAATAAAGTCATTCGAAGGTATGACAAATTTAATATTTTCAAATAAAATACCTAATCATTAATCTTTGACATATTTTGAGACAATTTATTTATATATTTGGTGTATTGTGAAAAAGATATTCCAAAAGTTGAATTTGGCACATTATTAAAATAATTTCCATAAATATGGATAGTTTAAAAAAAAAACATTGTTTGAAGGAGGGGCTCATTATCTATTAAAAGTAAGTTTTATGTATTTTTTTTTAAATGTAAGGGAATCATAAACTGGTTGGGATTATCTAGACGAGTTTCATTTTATCATTTTTTTGGTGTATTTTTTAAAATATCAGGGGCCTCTATCCTTCCTTATCACAAAGAGCCATGTTTCATCAAGAATTTGAACTCAAATAAAGACCGTGCAAACACAACTTCTCAACCATCTCACCAAACCACCTTAACTCCATACATAACATTTTAAAAAACATTGTTTCTTGGAAAAGAGAAGCTCATCGTCATTGCTTCTTAGAAAGTAGGAGTTCATCATCTAGTTTGATGATGATGAGCTATACCTTTATATAGAAATAGTACACTCTTTTTTATATCATTTATTTGTTAATTTATTTATTTTATATTATTTATCTATTAATTTATTTAATCGTTTATTTAATTTATTGCATTATTATTGATAATGCAACGTATCTTTATTATTGAAGGTGTAGAGCGCATTTTACTTTTTAAATATAATAAAATATATATATATATTTTTATTTGGAACTTTTTGCATATTTAAAATTATAGAAATTTATGTTGGTTGGTAACGTTGCATGGGTAAGTAACATGGGGTTGTTATACTTTGTATAACAAAGTTTAAATACTAGTATCAAGATACATGTTTTTCCTTTTTGATCATTAATGTTTAAATACTCTTAGATATGTGTTGTCTTTTTAGATTATCTATGTTGTCTTTTTAGATTATCATGTTCTTTAAATACTAATATTATGATGCATGTTTTTCTTTTAAGCTATTAAATAGTTTAAATATTATTAGATACATGTTTATGTTTTTTTATTATTAAAGTTAAATGCAAGTATTGAGCAAATTATTATTAAAGTTAAATGCAAGTATTGAGCAAATTAGATGGAATAAATACCCACAAAACTTTTATGATTTGTTACATCAATTGTAACTTCTGAACAATTACAACTCTTGAACAAATTTGAAGGATTTTGAAATATTGAGAGATTAATACTAACTTTCATATGAAAGTTTTGAATTTGAAAAAACTAAATAACATAAATATCAAAACTTTTATAAATTTTGTGATATTTAAATAAATATTTTATAAATTATATAATAAGTTCATATTTTTAAACTTTAAAGAAATATCCCAATATTTATGAATTGTGAAGCCAAAACAATTCATATGCAAATTTAACCTAATGAATACCCTCTAATTATGAATGGTAAATAGTAAAACATATGAATTAATTTTATAATAAATTCTAAAAAAAATATAGATATATATCTAACTATGAGGTGAGGTTGTGAGACATTTTAATCAAAGTTTTTTCTGACTTGTAAGATATGTCTATAAGTTTGTTAATAAATTTTGTTAGGAGAGGTAATTAAAAAATAAAAATAAAATAAAAATGATTTTTTTTTTAAATTGTAAGGAGGTTGTAAGACATCTTAATTAAAGGTTTTTATGACTTATGATATATGTCAACAAGTTTGATAATAATTTTTGTTTAAAAGGATAAATACAATTATGTAAAATTGTTATAAATTGTGGAATGAATCAAATATTAATAATTTGGTAAATTTAGGGGAGGCAGGTGTGGGGGGGATTCTCTATGATCCAGGGGAAAAACAATGTCTCATTACCATTGGAACTTAGGGATGAATACCAACAACAAAGCTGAGGCATACGCTCTCTTAAAAGGAGTCCAACTGGCCCATTTCAAGGGAATACGAAAGCTTGTTGTCCTCGAAGATTCTCTCATCATAATACGACTGATGGTCAAGGGTACAAACCCCAAAGATCCCAGCTTAAAACAAATCCTGGACAGAACCAGGCTGGCCTCCACAGGAATCAAGCTCACCTTATTTCACATCCTCCATGGTAACAATAGCGAAGCAGACAGGTTGGCCAATGCGGCCATCGGGACACCTCTCGACACTCTCAGCATCGACGAAGTTTCAACCCCTGATCCGGATTTATGTAGGAACACAATGAAATACATAAATACACATAAACGCAGAGATGCAGCGGAAATAAGACTTCATTTCATTAATAAAAAATGACTGAAATATGCTTACAGATAGAATGGAAATAAACTAGCTAGGGCGCTGGTAGCTTATCTCTGAGAAGAGATGTGGCTGCTACTCGCATCCATGAGAAGATGATTACAATGAGGCTCTAGAGGCCTTTTTTACAATAGACGAGAATGCCAAAAGTCATAGACATACAAAAACCTAACCCTAGGAGATGAAGCGCCAAAAGTCATGTGGGCCCCGTTTGGGTAAGTTAGTACATCAACTTCCCGGGGTCGTAACTTTTGCATACGATCTTCGTTTTAGGCGTGTGATAGCTCGTTGGAAAGGTATCATTGAGGAGATCCATTTTGGGGGCTCAATCATGCCTTCGGCTATCATTGAGAACCTCGATCTCAAAAAACCTTCATTTAGGCCCTCAAAATGGCCCCGGAAGTTAAAACCT
>JASDQU010103066.1:919612-964555 GCA_032191745.1 Picea mariana | reverse complement strand
GTCTTGCTCAGTGGATGATGATTATGCCCCAACAGGGCCAACGTCTCCCCTTTAGGGGCCTGACGCCTCATTATTAGCTCATTTTGGCATTTTAGGCATGTAAAAGTGACAAATGATTAAAAATTGTAATGTTAGCCTTGTCGGCTATTTTGTTGACCTATTTTGTAAATTGAGGGTCAAAGTATCATATAAATAGAGGACGTTGCCTCTCATTTTCATGATAACATAACTTGCTCTCATTTGAGAGGTCATTTTTTAGCTCTTGTTCTTGGTTTATTGTCTCTTGGAGTGTGGCGCAACTTCTTGGAAGGATTAATTTTTGGCAAAGTGGTGCTATTACTCATTGGAAGGTTTGCAACTAGGGTGTGGATTGGCTTTCTTCATGATCTTGTAAGTGTTTTGCATCAAAACTTCTTGGATGAATGGTTGTTGTTTAACATTTGCATTTATTGTTATCTTGTTGTTACTTGCTTGATCCTTGAAACCCTAGGGAGCCTACACACAAGTAGGTTGAGGCTTCATGTCCCCATGAGTAAATCTTTAAGCCATTTGATTTGAGAAGGTTTAGCCTAGCCATAGCTACACTAGCCATCTCTTGTCTTGAGCTAGTTTTGAGAATAAATTGAAGAAAGAAGGCGTCCTAGGCCTAATTGATTTTACACCTAGGGTTTACTTCTAGGGTTTTGAAAAGCCTTGCCATAGAAACACTTTTCAGCCATAGGTTTATGCTTCTAAGCTAGCCGTTTTTCCAAAGAAGTCTCAAGGAAAGGAGTGAAAGTTCTAGGCCTAGCTTTAGCTACACTTAGGTAAGCCTTTCCTTCTTAGGGTTTAGGGTTGGTGGCCTTGCCATAGCAACACCATCAAACCCTAGCTCTCTTGTCTTTGAGTTTGAATCCTCCCTAAACCATTAGTCTCACTTCAAGTTGACTCCATTAACCCAAGGCACTAGTCTATGAATGATCTTGAAGCTTTTTATGCCTTAAACTCTTTCAAACTACCTCTAAATTGCAACCCTAACTAACCTAGCGTCTAACCCTAGCTAGTTTTAAGACTAACCTAAAGCTGATAACGTTTGGCCTTAATTAACTTTTGCTTGGATAGAAAGGTGCGGCCTTGTTATCCCTTCATAGCCGTGGAGTTATTTTACCTTTTCGCTGGTTGATTTTGACAAAACGTCACTCCTTGGCTAGCTAACCTACAGACAAAAAAATTTATATAGAGGTGACGTCATACCTTGTTAGATCTCTTGCTTGAACCTTAACGTTTTGACTTTGTCACCCTCCTTTGATTGGTTTTGAGCTATTGATTACATTTGTGAGCTTGTTTGGTGAAACATTGTGCTCTTTTCCTTTCAAATTGACTCATTGATAAAGCTTGACGTCACACCTGTAGCAAAAATAGTATAGGTGACGCAACAACATATTGTATGTGAGCTAAATCTACATATGTATTGCATTAATGATATGATACACGGTTTAATATTGAACATTGAATGCTCTTGTCTTTTTATGCATTTATTGGTGAAGTAATACAAATCCTTGACTTTGTTAGGCCATCATTGACTTCGTCAATAATAGCATTTTGATCATTGGCTCATATGTATGATAAGATAGTCATTTATATCTTGAAGTACTAACCCACTGCAAGCATATTCTAGTTTTCTCTGTTTTGTCTTGCAAACAGGTGCATCGTTAGTGGATTTCTCTCCTTGACTATCTCATTTGGGCAGCAATCTGTGAAAGGGAACTTCTTTGACTTGGCTCTTTATCCTTTAGCCTTTCATTAACCCAGATTGCTTAGGGACGTCTCCCTTGGATTAGCCCTCCTAAATAGAAAGAGCTCCCCATTGAGGTGACAGTGGGTGGGGAAGCTCCTGTTACGCCGGTTTCAAGCCCTGACTCAAGCTCATTAGACCTCTCCTACAAACCGTGCGATAACAGGCCCGACACTCACTTGTGTTGTGAATGGAGCTCTTATGGAACTCACACCACTTCCCCGTGTCCTTTTTTGGCTTCGTGGTGTTGTTCTTTGCTTGTGGCTTTGGCGAGTTGTCCTGGGCTACCTCGCCTTGGCTTGGTCCTTTGTTTTGAGGTTTGGGAGTACCTTTCCCGTGCTTCTGATTTGCAGACCCAAAGTCTCACTTATTCTGTTTGAACTTCTGCTCAATCTTGGCAACATATCGGTATGCCACACCAAGTGAGGAGATGTCGAGGAGCTCCATTTCCTCCTGAATGTATCTGTGCAGACAACTGCGGTACTTTAACACCAAATGTTTCTCTGAATCTTTGATACCCAACTTTGTGCGTAGGGTATGAAACAGATTCGTCATCTCAAGCACATCTTGGTCCCTTTGCTGCCGCAACATAGTCCATTGTATGTATTTGTCCTCATAGCTCCCCACGGTATAATATTGTTCCTTGATGGCGTCTCGGAAAGAATTCCAAGTGGGTGCGGCCGAGAACAAAGAGGGCTCTCCCTCGCCCTCTTGCTCCAAGTAGGTTTCCCACCAGTCCTTGTGTAACACCCTGTTTCCCCCAGATTGTAAATATAACTGAACTGGCCAAGGACTATGGCAAAACTCATAAGTATGAATATGTGTTGTAAATGGACCTGCAGGAAGAGGCCAATGAATGTAAATGATAGTTTGAATTTATTGCAGATTTGCTGAGAGGGGATGTGAGGAAAAGAGACCACGATGGTGGTGGAGGGCACCTTGAAAAAGGGGCGTTAACTTCCACCAAGAATTAAATACCGTATTTGGACTCCACTGGCCCGAAGAACCAAAAGCGGCTCGCTAGCCCTGAAATAAATGCCTTGCAGGCTGGTAGGTTGATGGCTTGATGAGGGATGGGGAGGTGAACCGCCTATCCGTAGAGCCATCATGACTGAACAGTGTGAGGGTAATCGTGCCACACGCAACCTCCCGAGAGGATAAGGCATATGGCAGAAGCGATTGAAGAGGGCAGACGCGAGGGGAACTTTGGCAATTATATGTAGAGTGAGTGACTGCAGAGAGGAGGGGATTGCAACCTTCGCTCCTGGGCACTGGCAGACAGAGAGACACAGGTCTTAGGACATCGTGGTCTCAGCTCGGGGGTGGCTAGTGGTAAATCCATTAGGAGTCACTACGCCTACGGTTGGGTGGAAACGAGCACCCTCTGAGCAGTCGCTTCCATTGCTGAACTTACTTCTGATAAGTGTTTTGCTCATATTGCATCTTGAATTTATATGCTGTCACGTATGTTCATAGACTTGTGGAATTGTACATGTTTTCCTATGTAGGAATGTCTGTGTAGTAATTGATGATAAGGAGTAGACATTAGCTCATAGAACTGTGAAATTGTAAAGGATTGCAGCATGAGAGTGTTCGTGTAATGTTTGATATGAATAAGTTGATATATGCTTATCACAGAGAATAACATGCACGACGTACGTTGATAAAATGAAGCCAATCGTGCCCAGCCATTCTCGGGAAGTTGTCTTTCTTTATCCGCTTCCGGGAATGCCCCGATAAGAATCTCTTCACAGAGATTTCCTCTTTGGAAAGGTTCACTAAGAACCCAGAACAAGGACTCAAATGCACAGGCCTTATTAACCCTATACGAGGAGGGACGATCCTATTAAGGTTTCAAGATAGTAGTGTTGTGAGATGTAATAAGTCTATGGATGAGATCTCGTCGGAGGATCCATAGTCATTCATGACCATTAGATTGACGAAAGTAACGAAGGCGTTATACACCTTGCCCCTTTGTCCTCTATCATCGTGAGCAACGAGAAGTCGGGATCGTAAACCCCAAGACCTAAAAGAAAGAATCTAGATCGTTAGATCTCGGTCTGATTACTCGTCAGACGTTGGATCGAGAGAAGCTGCGTAAGGGTTAAGCACAGAGGTCGGCGTGCGAATAAGGATCTGAGTCTTCAGATCTGGAGTAGAAATCCCGTAAACCGTTGGATCGGGAGGAGTTGCATGGAGTATAGCCTCTGGAGGGGGAGCATGCAAGGGAAATGATCTGAACTGTCAGATCTTAGACCATAGTCCCAATCGCCGTCCGATCTCGGGAAGTTGCACCGGAGTTAAACCCTAGCGTGCAGGAAAGGAATCCTAGCCATTGATTTCAGCCAGAGCACGTGGCAAGAGATCCCGAAGAGTCGTGAATCGGGAATCGGAGTTCCTGAGAGCAAAGGGAACAGGACTTTGAAGGTCTCGAAATACCGAGAACGGATCCTAGCCGTTGATCTTGGCAGGACACGTGTCAGCATTTGGGAGGCGTCGAGATTTTTACCATCGGAGATTTGGGGAGTATAGAACCGTTACATACTGAAATCGCGATCCACGATTTCCCGATCAGATCTGGACCGTCCATTGTTCGAAGACGCATGTCAGAGGATCCCGTAGGGTCGTGGATTGGGAAATCGGGGTTTTCGAAGATAAGGAAACTGCGTCGCCGGGTATCGCGATCAGCGATATCCCGACGGTGACGTAAGCAAGGTGGGACCACTAGAGTTAGAGTGAAGGACAGGTGTCCATCATCCGGGAAGAGTCGGGAAACCCGTAGGAAAAATCCCGGTACAATCATGGCCGTCCATCTGTGAGACAGGTAGCTAGCATCGAGAACCATCGGAAAATTGGAGTTCTCAAGGCCATAAGAACCAGGACATCATAAGTCCCGAAACCCTGAGAATCAATCCGGGCCGTCCATCTGTGAGGACGGGTGGCAAAGGATCGGGCGCCGTCGGCGTTTGTTCATCGGAGTTTTCGATGATAAGGAAATTGTGCAACAGGAAATCGCGATCCGTGATTTCCCGATAGGATCTGAGCCGTCCAAATAGCAGGGATATGTGGCAAAGGATCCCGGAGAGTCGGAGTTCGGCATATCGGGAATCGGCATATCGGGGATTTCAAAGACATGAAACCCTTACATCACAAAACCGCGATATGCGAATTCCCGACACCATCATGAGCCGTTGATCTAAGGGACGCGTGTCGAGCAACCGGAGAGAATCGGGAATCGGGATATCGTGAGTCCCGGGTATTTGTGTTCTGTGTCATCGCAAATGCCGAAACCCCGATGGAAGGTTATACGGCGACAGTCATATGGTAAGTGGTCATATGGACCATGGTATNCGAGAGCCCAGGGGACTTGTGCGCCATGACATTGAAAGGCGCCAAACCCCGACAAGAATTAGGACTGCGGTCTTGTGAACGTTGTGGTCATATTGACCAGGACTTAGCTCGGAAAGCCAATATGCTAGGGGCACATCGGGGATCGAGGGATCGGGAGTTCCGAGTACATGTGCACCTCGACACCGCAAACTCCGAAACCTCGAATCCCGACATTGAACCAAGGATTGGCATTTTGCAAGTGCAGGTTTCTGGAGGTTTCTCATTTGTGGGAGATTAATTCAAAAATTTTTAAATTACGATCGTGGGTGTGTTACACCTTGACATGGGGGGCGGCTTTGAGGAGTGCGGAAATAATCTTCTCTCGATCGGAAAAGTCATGAACCAATAAATATCCTTCTAACAGATTCAACCATCTATCTACGACATCTGCATCTATTTGGCCATCAAATATGGGAATGTCAAAGTTTATTTGTACCTTAAAAGGAGTGGCACCTCCAGAGTGGCTTCTGGATGTCGATGCACCGCCAGTCGTAATCCGTTGAAGAATTTGGGCAAAGTTGTCCATCATCGCGTTCCTTTGTTTCTCGAGGGCCTCCTCGAGCAACATTTTGATAGGATCTCCTGCTCCCTCATCTTTCTTTCTTCCCCCATGGGTGGTCGTTGGTGTTTGCGAGGCTGATCTTGCAAAGGTTCAACCAAATCGAGCCCCAACTCCTTATACCCCGATCTCGTTGGGGACATGCAAAGAAGGATCGAGAATGAGCAGACTGCTCTGACACCACTGATCCGGATTTATGTAGGAACGCAATGAAATACAGAAATACACATAAACACAGAGATGCAATGGAAATAAGACTTCATTTCATTAATAAAAAATGACTGAAATATGCTTACAGACAGAATGGAAATAAACTAGCTAGGGCGCTGGTAGCTTATCTCTGAGAAGAGATATGGCTGCTACTCGCATCCATGAGAAGATGATTACAATGAGGCTCTAGAGGCCTTTTTTACAATAGAAGAGAATGCCAAAAGTCATAGACATCCAAAAACCTAACCCTAGGAGATGAAGCGCCAAAAGTCATGTGGGCCCCGTTTGGGTAAGTTAGTACATCAACTTCCCGGGGTCGTAACTTTTGCATACGATCTCCGTTTTAGGCGTGTGATAGCTCGTTGGAAAGGTATCGTCGAGGAGATTCATTTTGGGGGCTCAATCATGCCTTCAGCTATCATTGAGAACCTTGAACTCAAAAAACCTTCATTTAGGCTCTCAAAATGGCCCCGGAAGTTAAAACCTGCTAAAAATAGTAAATTGCCAAAATTGCCAGAAAACTGTTTTGAGCCAGTCGAAAAAGGCGGGTGGCCATCGATATCCACCTGGATCAACCCCAACCACCGCTTATTAATGAGCATCCAAGAGCGATTTTTGGCTAGTCAAAGGAGTCCCTCCCCCTGGAGCTTAAGCTTCCTCCATGACCACATGGTTAGGATCAACGCCAGCTCCACCCAAGTATGGTGAAAAGGGAGCGTTCACACCTTTTTTAATCGGGGTCCAACTTGCAAGGAAATTTATGACATGGCTGGGTGGACCCTTTCAGTTGTCCACGTGACAACCTGCCGGCGCACCATCTAGCATGTGCCATACGCGGATCATCTACCTCGAGAGTACAGGCTGATCTCACCTTCAAGCACTGTGACATCTACTTCTTGCATGGGAAAACCAGTGAATCCAGCTCACCTGTGTGGTTTTGGTGACCATGACTATCACCTCCCTCACCGCTTAAGCTCCTATGATGTCAGTCGTCCCTCCATGGCGTCGTTCAGTACTTTGTACAGGACTCTTCCCACAAACTCACAGGTTCGTCCGTCACCTTCCCCCTCAACAAACATTCAGCTGTCCTTGCACTGCATTTGGTCCTCGTGGGAAATCCTTTCCTGTCGTTTGCCTCTATAGACCTCCCTGGATTTTATATCAACCCCCTCGCCACCTTACAGTCATTCCTGAATTCTTCAGCGAGCTCCTTGTGTTGTTGGGTGCTGTGAATTACTTATTTGCAGTGCTTGGAGTCTCCATCTCGCCATACCTTTGCCCCTCCCTCCGCTTCTTGTTGGGCAACCTCTCAGTTGTCCCCCCCCGAGTCATCTTTTACACCTGGGCCTCATGCAGAACCCACAATATCCGGCCAATTCCAACCTCTCCTCTGGTGATAATGAAATGCAATAGAAGAATTCCATGTAGGAAGACTCGGACTCCTGGCCAGAAGACAATTGGGAACCCGAATGTGGAGGATGCAGCAACCTTCGAGAACAATTGGGAGCACTGAGTGCCAACAGGGCATTTGAGATGGAAACTCTTTCCCAACATCGGTTTATGATGAGTAAGCTACATGATGAAAGTGAGGCGCAGAGAAGTCAAATAGTTGCCAATCGGGTGTAGATAGACACTCTTCAACTCAGGGTGGATCAACTTGACGACTCGCAGCCTCCAACAAGCAATACAGAAGCTCAACAAGGATATTTGAGGAATGTTCAATCAAATTCGATTAGTCAGATGCCAGATCTGAATGTGCACATCTCTGATCTCAGGAGACATGAGCAACACTCCAACGAAGATAAGAATTCTTAAGCCAGTCACCCATACTCTCAAACAACTTTATGTTTTGTTGTTTCGTGTATTTAAGCGGCTCCTACTGCGGAGTATATGTAGGAAATTCTCCACACAGTACTTTTTGTAAGCAAAGGGGATACATGAACTCCCCAATTTTTATAATGGTCTTTACACTGAAGAACTCAGACACAGCCCCTCATGGCTATTTTTTTTTGTAACCTCCATAGATTTATCCACACCGATTAATATATCTTTACCAACTTTTGTTAAGAAAATAATAATTTGATAAATTTGACAAATAAAATATTTTTATCTTTATCAAAATTATAAATTAATGAAATAAATATATATATAGAAAATTAAGAAAAATAACATTCTTTTTTCTCAATAACTTAAACAAAATTCAATGAAAAAAATATTAACTACAATGATATAATTACTTATTTAAATAAATTAATAAAAATATATAAATAAAAAATAATAATAATATTAAATTCAAGTGAGTTTATGTGGAAATAAATCAAGTTAACATAGTAATAATATGATATGTGTGGAAAGTAAGGAAAAATAACATTCTTTTTTCTCAATTGCTTAAACTAAATTCAATGAAAGAAATATTAACTACAATGATATAATTATTTATTTAAATAAATTAAATATAATATATCTTATAAAAAAATTAAATTAATAAAAATTTATAAATAAATTAGAAATAAAAAATAATAATATTAAATAATTTTGAGAAATTCAAGTGGGTTTAGTGGAAATAAATCAAGTTAATAACAATATTATTTTAGTCATTTTTTCCAAGGTGGTAGAGGTAAAATAATCAGGGTGAAATCACAATTTTCTATTGTTTAAATTGTATTTTTGAATCCAAAAATGGATACAGCCTACTGAAAAATCCTATATTACTTTGATTCTGTAGAATAGAACCAATTCTAATCGAATTTCAAATAAAATTAAACAAAAAAATATCCATGGAAAAAAGCTAAATCTCTATACTAGGCTTTAAGGGCCCTAGATTCAGCGAGAACTCCCATCTCCTCACTGCAAGGTTATTGTTGCTGCCATTAGATGACCAAGAGGAAGGACTGCAATCTTAGCAGAAATTGCAGTAATTGTGAGGGGCTCCGTTCTATACCAAAATAACTGATTGAGAAACGATAGTACGACGCATGACAAGATTCCGAGAACCCACATTCTGAAAGTCATGGCAGGAAGGCTTGGATCATCTGTTGTAGGAACAGTGAGAGCCACCTCCTCGATCGGAGACTGCTCATCCTCGTCCTCTGCTGAATCTTCTTTTACAGGAACAAGACTTTTCTCTTCTTCATTCTCAATGGCTTTCAGCCGATCCCC
This sequence comes from Picea mariana, assembly GCA_032191745.1. Lineage (NCBI taxonomy): Eukaryota > Viridiplantae > Streptophyta > Pinopsida > Pinales > Pinaceae > Picea > Picea mariana. Next base: position 955,463 of record JASDQU010103066.1, on the reverse strand, counting down.
CTCTGCAGTCCATGGAGATATATGTTCCTCTTCTTCTTCGTTTCTGCTGCTTGGGGATGCCTCTGCAAGAACTGCAATTACAAGGCTCAAATCAGTTTCAATTGCTCAAATACAAAAAAATAATAATCACAAAGTGGGCTCTTACACTAAATCTCTAACATTTCTCTAAGGCATCAATGCCAAACAAAATAAAAGAGAAGGTTATGTCCTACATGAAGTATGAGTAGATTCATTCTCTATGTCTACTCGTCTGCAATTATTCAGAGTCCCTTCAAATAGTCGCTGCTATATTTAAAGTGTTATTCCCTGAAGGTGAATCCCCGGGGCAAGCAACTACCATAATACCCAAGGAGTCCACCTACGAAGCAGTTCCATATGGATCTTGAAATCTACCTGTTAATTGGTCGGACATGAAAATTTAGTGACACAGAATTAATCCAAGACAACACTTTAATGCTGATAAAATTAATGATCTCCCGCCTCTGCATTAGGGCATTTTACTGCAATTGATCGGGATTAATGCTATTACAAGTGGATCTTCCGAAACATGGTGGCTTGGTGTTCTTCATGGATTTCAATGGTGAGTAGGCCTGTTAATTGTGATGTACATAGATTCTCTTAGAATTGCAAATGCAAAAAAACATAATTCACATATGAATTAATAATCATACAGATAAGAAACATAGAGATTTCATGTGGTTCACCCAAACGTTGGGCTACATCCACCAAGCATAGGCATCGATTGTCTTATTATTCAGATAATGGGGATTGCAATAGACTTGCAAGTTCTCACTCTGTCTCTTTCACTTGCCTCTACGGGCTTATATAAATTTATACATTCACACAAGAAACTGATTATTAAATGTAATCCCTATGCATATTCTAACTTGGTCTATTTGGTTGTAACCAACGCAGAATAATAGGATCCAAATCCATCACTAGAGGAATTTGTTGTCACCAAATCCCAACAATCTCCACCTTGACAACAATTAACTTGATACCTTGCTCCGTCCTTTTGTTCATCACCTTTTCTGCAAGCCAAGAGAAGCCAAGCACCACTGTAGCTTCTCTAATAAAACTGGTTTCATGATCTCGCCTATGTGACTTGCACGAGTATGGATTTCCTGAGGATTCACTCCACCTCCAACATGTCTTCCACAACTGTGTTGTGAGACATATTTAGTGATAAATCTCCTCCTATCCAAGACACCTATATTACAATATACATTACAATTATCACAGACCATCTCAGTGTAACCATTATAGGTGACATTTGTGCTTCTCAAACGCTGAAGCACCCATTTCACTGCAACACCTGAATCTGTCACGTATCTGACAACATCATTAGCATGTGAAACATCTGGTCTTAACCATTTCATCACATACAACAGACCTCCTACTGAACTTACACGAGACATAACCTTTTCTTCTTTATAGACATGATCTATGCTTGAAGAAAACTTATAATGGAAAGCAAGAGGGATAAACACTGGTTTTACAATGTTCATACTGAACTCCAACCACATCTTACCATTATCATCTATTTATACTTCCATGCCCATAATTTGTTTTGTTGCTCCTTGATCCCTCATTTGAATTGTCCTATCCACCTTAGTCATTTTCTTACTGATTTTATCCATTTTTCGGTTTGCATTGAGCATATAATCAACAAATAACATCAAGACTGTGAATATACTATGAACTGTATAGTCATTCCTAGCCTTTGAAAAATTATGACTCACTATGAAGGATTCAAACCTCTTGTATATTTGTCTGGGTACCAATAGGCCATACAATGAATTATCTAGCATACAAACAAATTTACCGTTGCGATCTTGAATCAACCCTTTTGGTTGTTCCATACATACTATATCTTTGTCAATGATTATCTTGTGAGAAGTAGGATCCCACACACAACATCCCTTTATACCACCATCATAACTTGCAGAGATATAAAACAAACAAGAATTCAAAAACAAAGATTTTAAGTTTGGAAATGATTTACCGCTTACCAGTACCTGCAATTCTTTCTTGCTCTTATGACCTTGATGATTCTACCATAAACAAGAGGATACATTTGTCACTTCAGATGATACTTCAGTACTCCCTTCCAACTTATAAAGGTTATCCACCTTTGTTGCCTTCATCTATACTAAATTACCTTTCGACAATGTGAGTGCTCCACCTTGACCTGTATACTTATGTAACAAACCCACGACAGAGCATAATTTTTTTTCTCTTTTCTTAAATGACAAAATATCCATTCATGGTTCCTAATTTGGAAGGTCAGGGAACTAGTCCGAACTCCAAGTCAAGGATCTCTGATTCTGAAGCCAAACAATTTTCTGAGACCTTGATGGTCTCGTTCTGTAGCTAAACACATAACCTTTCGGCTTCTTGGTGCAGGTTTAAGGGCACCCACGATATTTTTTTTGCGCATTCTAGCGCTCTTCATTCTGCGAGTGCTAGCTCCTCTTCAGTAGCCCCTTTCTTCATACGACCCTAGGATATGCCATTCTACTGATGTGTGATTGCGGGCGTGGGCAAGAGTGGTTTCCAACCAACCTACTTTTCACGCCGCAATCCTTCTTGTGTTGACACGTACCCCGTTATGAAAACAGTGGTTGAAATTGCGGCCCCCTCAAGGAATATTATCATTCGAGCATGTCCTGGCCCCACAATCCCTTCTGTCCTTCGATCTCCGCTCCTTTGGTGTTTCTTGCGATCAACGACTGTTATCAATCTCTGTTTCACTCTTCTTTCCTCCTTCCACGTGTCTCCACAGATTTCTATGATCTGTTGACACGTAATTCCCCTCTAAATCAACGATTGTCATTGACTCCGCCTTTCCGGCCTTCGAGAGTTTCAACTCTCAAAATCCACTCTCCTCTATGTGGAAATATCCTGGAGTGGAAGATCTATTTCCACATGTCCCTTTGAATCTATGGCCAGAATCTCCTCTGTGAGTCTGGCCTTCAGGAATCTCAAATATCAAATCCTTTTTTTCTTCTCCTCCAATACGTGGAATCCTACCACGTGTCCTCTTAGATCGGGCGCCCTAGGATTACTTCGGGTCTTTACCCAGAGTTCACAGATCTTCTCCATGTCTCCTCCTGATCTAACGACTATAAATCACTTCGGAACTTTACCCAGAGTGTTCGGATCTTCGCCACGTCTCCTCTCCTGATCTGATGGCTGTAAATCACTTCGGGTGATCTGATAGATCTGATTTTCTCTGGCACTTCGGACTTCGCGGATCTCAAATCTCAACTGAGGGATTCAATACAATTTTCCTGGACCTTGCGATCTAATGTTGTGTGTCCACCTTTGCATCGACGACTCTCGTCGTTTTTGGGACTTCGGGCTTCGACGATTTCAAATCTCAACAACCATAAGTCTTCGTAGTGAATCCTTCTGGAGTTTACGATCTGGTGACACCTGTCCAACCCCAGATCAACGACTATCATTCGCTTCGGCTGTTCGGGCTTCGACGACTTCAAACCTCAACTTCTCCTTCACTTTTCTCCTATAGTACCTTCTCCTGGAGTCCCATGACCTTCTCCTTAACACTTTAGCGAAAAATCAGAGTGTTGAGCGATAGATCCTTCTCAGATAAGCCCTCTCTTGAGTGTGACCCTGGGGAGATGACCACGCGATTGCAAGTTCACCCACAAGCAGTTTGGAGTTAAACTACTTTTGGGCCCGCAATGCTACTACAACCTCCACATGTCCTCTTGGCGAAACCATGGTTTGAATTGTGGCCTGCCTTCGATATCTTAAACTCCTCGCAACTCATGTCCCTGCAATGTTAAGGGATCATTGATCTCACGATCTTGATGATATTGGCTAAATCAACGATTCAGATCTATGCCTCACAGATCTACGGACCAAGTCTGCTTCCTCTAAATGAATGGTCAAGATCTCTTCGCAATTCCGGACTCCAGGGATTTGAAATCTCAAACCTCTTTTTCCCAATGGTTTTTTACCCGTAGTCTAAGATCCATCGACGAATTTCCTCTTGATCCAACGATCACGGATTACTTCATGACTTTACCTGGAGTGTATGGATCTATGCCACGTTCCTCTTAAATCTGGCGGCTACAAATTACTTCAGGACTTTACCCGGAGTCTAAGATCCACCGACGCGTACCCCTTTCAAGATCTGACGATCCAGATTTACTTCGGGTCTTCGGGCTTTGGCTATTTCAGTTCTCTAACTGAAACTCCAGTGTAACTTTCCTCAGAGCTCGCGCTCTGGTGACAAGTGTCCCCTCGCAGATTGACGACTCTCGGCTCTTCGGTTGTCCGGCCTTTGGGTGTTTCAACATTACACCTCCACCTCCTTCTGGATTTCCTGGCCTGTTGACACGTATCCCCTCTAGATCCAACGGTCTAGATCCATTATGGCCCTTCAAATCTCTGCGCTTCGGTAATCTCAAGTTTCAAACCTTGAGAGATTCTCTCTCCCGTGCATACGAGCGTTAAGACTCGTGCACTTCTTCCCGGATCCAACGACAGTTGACCCTATGCGCTCAGATCCAATGGATGCGATTTGTTCTCTTCTCTTGTGCTATCCTTGTTCGCTAGGCACTGATCCAACGGATCAGGCCTCCCCTTACAACCAATCCAACAGTTACTGTTGCTCCTCCTCCCAAGATTTAGACTTCTCTCGACTTGGAAGATTTTGGATATTTCGAAGGTCTTGACCTTCGACTTACTTCCTGCGAGCCTTGATGTATGGGTCTCGACTTCTGTTTTCCCTCCTGAGGTTACAAACTCCGTCCTCCAAGGGACTTAGAATGACTAGGAGGGTCGACATGAGTACATGAAATTGTACCCAAGGTCGACTAACTCACAGTTTGTGGCTCTGGCTTAAGCCACCACAGAGTGCAAGCATTTATGAGTATAAAAATCACATCCAATTCATACATTTCCCTGCTTGCCTAATTACACAATCAAGAAGGAATAAAAGGGATATAGTATAATCATTAAGCAAACATATCCATCTCTGCAACATTCATAGGATATCAAACTTTAATTCACAGTACCACTTAAATACACAAGATATGTGATTACTTATCTATTACAAGTGGTAGCCAACTAATTAACTGTGGGTGTTCGTCCTTCCACCTGACCATAGGATCAAAGGAATTCATTCTTAGCACTATGGCCACCCCCGTGACAAGCCATGATATCACCAGGGAACTCTCACGGTTCTCAAGGATTCTTTCTCTGTTTCATCTTCTGCTCGGGTTCTGTTCTCTGCAACTTTTAGAGATTTCTTTCTCTGTCGTGGCCCTGGCGAGGTTTATCATATGCTTCCCTCAGCATCAAGATCACGACCTTCTGTTCATTATCCACTGGAGAGATCTCTCCCATTTCTCCTTACTAATTTTTATTATATCTTTTCCCCAATATGGTTCTCGACCCATCCCGTTCCTTTTGTCAGAAGGGAACTCGGGTCAGCTTGGTCTGTCATACCTAGTGGTACTTCAAGCAGACATTATGTAGTTATACCATGCTCCCATTCATGGGAGTGGTTGATAATTCAATCACTGGTCCTTTCTTCATTAACTAGTTTCTCTCCTTGGGATCCGAAGGAGATCTATTATCCCCATCAAGAGAAATTTTTGGGGTTATTTGATATAATGAACTTTCTCTTATAGTTTTCACATTCTTTCCTCTAGTGATATCATGGCCAGTACTTTCAAGGCTTTACCCCCACAGTCAGTTGTTGGCAACTCAAACAATAATGCATTTACATTGTCCACATGCCTTAGCATGGTAATCCTATTTTATGATTAATTACAACTGGGGGAAACAAGGTGTTACAATTCCCTCCCCCTTAAAAGGAACACCGTCCTCGATGTTCTTTCTCAAAACACCTATCATGCCTTTTTCATTAAGATGTTTCGAAAATATTGATCCTTCTTCCTCAGTCAGGTCCTTTTTCAGACCTTTAATCTTGGTCACGTTCTTTCAATAATTCTTGGACAACAAGCATGTTAACCATAGTCTTATGTGAAAGCACTGCATAAAAAAAATTTTCTAGGAAAATTTCATAATCTTAGCACAATCATTATCTGCGCAGTTTGTGGATTTGTATCCACATGGTTGTTTTTTTATCCAGGCTCATTGTTTTTTTTTTCCTTGACATACCCATTGGGTGCATGATCTCAATTCAATAGTTTACAAGGACTATCATGGTTTCATCTTCCTTGTGGTCACTCACCGTCCAGGCCTAGGCTCAGGCATCCCCTTCTCTACTATACAGTCCCTCGGGTGATCCATCTCACCTTGCCAAGGTTTTCTCGCACAGGAAGAAATACCCATCATGTGCATGATCCCGATCAATATTTTACAAGAACTATTAAGGTATCCTCTTCCTTGTGGTCACTCATCCTCCAAGCCTAGGCTCAGGCATCCCCTTCTCTGCTATACAGTCCCTCAGGTGATCCATCTTTCCTTGCCAAGGTTTTCTCGCACAGAAAGAATTCCAGAGACTCTGTCGAGTCTTACAGTCGAGGCGTCCCTCATACTTGCTATGTCGAGGCGTCCCTCCAACTTGTGTTATCTCAACACAATATATTCTAGGCGATCATGGCTTACCACATGGTTCTCATGGCTCAACAGTAGCCATTTTTCATGCTTTTACAGCTTGACAGCCTTCCAGCTCAGCTAAAGTTAAGGACGAAGGCTACTCTCCTCCCGACTCAATCATAGATAGGGACGAAGGTTACTCTCCTTCTCCCGAGTCAGTCTCTCTTTTTTTTTTTTTTCATGCAATCAGATTATACTCTTTCTCACCCGTATCACAGGCATATAAAAATTCATGAGACATCATCATAAATTTTAAATTCAAAATTTTCTTGTAATTCTGTGATCCACAGATATCCAAATTCCACATTTTGTTTCCACATTTGTTTCACATAGGAAACATATTCATAATTATGGGACTTTCCTTCCCATAGTGGTTTGGCTTAGAATGCAATTGGTCTTCCTTATGGCTTACAATGCTGCCATATTCAAGACTCCCTTGCTTCCTGCACTTTCAACTTCAATCAACCAACCAAATTGTTAGTTTCCATGCTCATACATTTTATTGCACCTTTATAACGTCATCACGAACAATTTCGGAATTGTGCATACTAACAATCAAATTCACTTTCTCAAAAAGGAAATACCATTTCTTGCAGTTTGACTCAGTAGGCAATTGGTCTTCCTTATGGGTTTACAATACTGCCATATCCAAGACCCACTTCCTCCTACAATTTCAATATTCCTCAACCAAACAAATTGTTAGTTTTCATGCACATTACCTTTTCAAAATCAAACATACTAACAATCCAAGTCATTTTCATCTATTCAAGGATACCAAGCAAAAATGATACATCATCCCTTACCTATGCATCATTTTAGCCTACCAATTTTTTCAGAATGTAATTCAGACATCAATTGACCTTAATGAATGTGCCAACGTTTGTGGCTACATTCATACCCAATGCACCTTTGCATTCATTTTAAGTTTCCCACACTTTACAACAAGTACTTTGTCATGGTGTGTTTGTTGGCATGTTTATAGGTAGAGCGTGCTTGTCATTGATGGAAAGAACAACATGGTATGGTTACAGGTAAGAACAATATAGGCAGACAGGACAGGCATAATGCGCTTGTCATTTGATGGAAAACAAGCTTGAAAGACATCGTAAGTCCAGATAGGAGGAGCGCACAGATGGAGGACAGATCTCGGGTGTTAGATATGAGTGTGGGGACCGACCATCATTGGATCCAGGAGAACCTGCACGATCTTTAAAGTGCAAGGTGAAGTGGGCTTACAAAATCCCGAAAGCAGGAGGACCGTCCATATTCAGGCAGGACACGTGGCTACAGATCAACATTTCGTTGACTGGAAGGTTAAAGGAAGGAGGGACCTAACCTTCCAACTCGTGATACGTGAAATTGCGCAAAGATCTGAGCTGTTGGATCAACGAGAAATATCGACCGTTGATCTGATATGTATCCATTTCGGCATTTCACAGATCGGGAATTCCAAAGGAAGGAGTTGTTGGAACTCGCGATATGGAAGGTCATGAAATGATCCTGGTCATTGGAGCCAGAGGACACATGGCGAGCGATTGGGATTTCGCTGACTCGTAAATCAGGAAAGTCAAAGGCAGTGTTGAGGGAACTTGCGATATGAGAGGTTGTGACTTGATCACAACCATTGGATCACAGAATGATGTGGACCATTGATTTGGAGAGAAAAGCGCTCGTTTGATTGGCGAGTCGTCATAACTCATGGTCACATCATCGAGAGTTGGAGAGCAGAGCTAGAGAAGCCAAGCTCCATTTCGGAGTTTGTGACATGGAGAGTCGAGATGACTCTTCATAGAATCCCCGAAACACGAATTGCGAAATGCATTTTCGGACTTGGCCCCTAGTCAGCGCCAATGGTCACGTGAATGGAAGGAGCTAGCATATCTAGGCTCCATTCCAGGTACTAGGAATTAGAGGAGTCAAGGGACTCATTGGAGAATCCCCAAAGTGCAAAATCATAAAATGCACTTTCGAATGGGGCTGTGGTCATGCCCAGTGGTCATATCAACGGAAGTGAGGGGAAGGAGCTAGCAAATCTAGGCTCCGTTTCGGAGTTTCACGAGTGGAGCGAGGCAACTCGTAGCTGGATATCCCAGAACGTGAAATCGTGAAATGACTTCTGAATAGGCGTTTGGTCACCGTGTGAGGCCACATGTGAAAGGAAAGGGATTAGCCAGAAAGGATAAAACGCCCACTGTGAAGTTTTCCTCAGGAAGAGAGAAGGTGCCAAAATGCATGAACGTGCGGAGGTTCTCTCAGTAACTACCAAAACGAAGTGATTGCATCTGCCAGAGAATTTGAGGAGCTTTAGGGTGACTTCCAGAGGATCCGAAGAGCCTCGATGTAATTGTTAGAGACCACTGATGGTTTCTGCCAGAGAATTCGAAGAGTCTTTAGGGTGGTCAACAAAGAAGCCAAAGAGTCTCGAGGCAACTGCCAATGGAGTGTAGACTCATCATAGAGTCGACTGACACATGGAAATGGGTCGAAGATTGTTATAGTTAGTAAAGAAAAAGGATCTCAGGAGAAGGGAAGTGATGATGAACGCAATGAAGTGTATGCAGTGGGATAGCGCATGCAACATGCACAAGGTGTACATAGACTATAAAAATGCAGAACAGAGAAGAGATAAGAGCTGCGATTATTGGGAGTGATTCATGCAGGTAGAAGTATGGAGTCTACAGGAGAAAAAGAGGAGAAGAAGAAGGGAACAAGAATGTATATCTGAGACACAAAAAGTAGGTTGAGTTTCACATGTAGAGTTAGAACAGAATATCATAAAGTTCAAGAAGATGCAAGTAGAGAGACATTGATTGAGGCAGAGCAATTCAGTGTAGCAGAACAATGAAGTGACTGGTAAGTCTTTGAATAAACATCGTCTCACTATAATAGAACACTTAAAGCAAAGTTTTAGATTTCAGGGTGGTAGGGAGGTGCTTGGGAGGACTGTTGTCCTTAGAGGTTCAAGTAGGTACTTGAACACAGGGAGTTTTAGCTTCCCTCTGGTTGCAGTCGGAAAAACCAGGGTGGCAGGGTGGTGCAAGGGAGAACTATTGTTCCCTGTTATACAGGTCGTGCCTGTGTGACTGGAAGTTGGTGCTTCCATCTAGTTGGTACTGGAACACTTAGAGAGTTGGTGCTTCCTTCTAGTGGATGATAGAGAATCCAGAGAATTGGTGCTCTTAGCAAGTTGCAGCTTGCAAAACAGAGGTGGCAGCCTCACAATGAGTTGAAGCTCATAAGTATGATAATGTACAGAATGTAAAGATTACTTATCATATCAAGAAGAAGAGGTTTTTACCCTTTATGGGTTTCCTCAGGAAAATCAGTGTCTCTGTGTATTCTGTATGATTGATCATTATATATCTATGCATGTTAAGTTATCAACAACACATTAAATAATAATCTAGAAAGAATAAAAAGAAAACACGAGAAAAGTTTCAAGCTTATATATATATATAACTGATTCACCGCCCCCTCTCAGTTATATTTCCAACAATGTTGGAGCTTAGCCAAGCTTTTCACCATATGTTTTATTCATTCCCATTCATTGTTGCAGCAAGACTATGCTTCCGGCTACAGGATGATCACGATTCCAATCAATACATATGAAACTACAAGTTTCACATGAATGCCTTTAAGCATTCCTCCTTCATTAATAACCAGGGTGCCAACACTCATGGCCACCCAAATTTGGTTTTCTATAACACCTATACAATGTAAGTAGAAATTTTGGAAGGTCCTCCTTCCTCAATGGACATCCATTGCCCGTCCTTTATGAAAACATGCATTTCTTGGAATCAATTCCATGCAACGTGCTATCTATGAGCACTTTTGTTTCCAATCATTCCTTGATTGGTCCATGTATTCATGACATATCAGTTCATGAATTCTTCTGAGGATTACAATCAGTCTTTACTACTAGAGGTTCACACCTCCATCATTCAGGTTCTCCTTCCTGAATCATACCCTACATGGGTATCCAAGGCATACAACTGCCTTTCAACATTCCATACATAACATTAAGACTGTAAAATACTTTAGAAGGAATTCTTACCCAATCCCTTCATACCTTGTGCCACATAGGCATGAACATTTTTATACATGTTTTGGCTGTTAGCACCCGCTCTGATATTACCCCAACAATGGTGATCCATGGGGACTTTTAAAGTCCCTTCAACAATCTTTCAACAATAACCTTCTCATAGTCATCCTCTGATTGAGGTTGTTCATTATTGGCAACTGTATTTCTCAACGGTTCCAATCTATTTCTTTCTACACATGACATACATCATAACCACATTAGTCGTCATGTAAATTAAAAATGCAAGTACCATAACATTCAATTAATAAAACATTTTCAGACATGTCCTAGCATATCCGTATGCACTTCATCACATTATCCTTAATGTTTTCATGAGTACAACACAACAGTTCTCAATCGCTTCTACAGTAATAGAACCATCATCACTATGTTGTCAAAACATTTACTCTCATCAACGTACTATCTTTTTCATCCCAGAGAAAAACATAATACACAACAAGAAAATAATTGAGGGCTCTCCCCTTCTTCAAATTCTTTCTACATTGTCTGGGACTTTTCAGCGCACCTGAGTTATTTCTAAGGCCTCACTGTCTTTTCTTTTCTTTTGCAATTTACGGCATGTTGGGATCTTCCTTCTCTTTTCCTTGAGCAACCTTGGTTGGGCCTTGCCCTAACATTTATGGAATACAACAACATGCTTTAATAGAAAACGTTTTGTTCATAATGGATCATGAACCTGTGCATCCTTCACATTACCATTCGGTTATCAGAATGGTCAATACTCATTTATTAGTCTTCTATTCATTACATGATGTTTTTCAAAATGTAATCCAGGATTCTGGTATATATATATATATATAAGCTTGTGGATCGCTTCTTAATTCTCAGCAGTCATTAAGGTTGTGACTTTGTGTTCCCAACAGAGTCTTAACACAGTTCCTCCACATGGAACATGCAACTTCCTTATTGCATATCCATCACTATTTGTGATGGCCTCAACCTTGAGTTAGCTTCAATAGTTTACCAAATATCCTATAAGGAATATAAACATGCATATTTGTCATGTACCCAAATTATGTATTCATACATATTCTAGCTTTGTTAACTTACATCCATGATGTACTTAACCATATTCATAATCATCAGCCTGTGTGTAGCTACCATATGTATAATTCATAGCCTACATACATCTCTACTTTAAAATCAGTCAACTCATGATTGTTTACAATCGTTCTCATGTGACCTTCAAGGCAGAATAAATCACATCTTGTTATGACAACAAAGCATCCTTGCTCGTCCACTCTTTCTTCTATTTACACTAATATTTCTTGAGGGAATGGAACAGATTCCCCTTAAGCTATCATTCAAAACATAACTTTCATGACTCTTCAGAATGGAGTCAACCATGCAACCACAATATTCTTCTACTATTCATTCAATGTTGGCAAGTGCTAGCTTGCCTCACATTTCACTCAACAAGGCAACCATATTGAGCCTTTACTATACTTATACTCTTACATCATACATGTGAATCACTCGCACATTTGATATCATTCGTATCTAACTGGTATTAATATCAGGTTTCATATCAATAAGCTTCTCAATGCATTAAACCCATGCACTCAAGCATAATTAAACACAGATAAGTATTCATCCTGCTAGCTTATTGCTTGCGCCTTTTCCATGTCATTCACACACATGGACATATCAGGCTTCTATATCCTTTTTCCCAAGGATCTTCCAATCATCATTATGATCATGTATACACATTCGTGTATAAGTAGGTGCATATCTTGCACCTTTTTACCTCATGTATTCACTTGATAGTTTAATTTCATCATTAGTGTCCTTTAGTTTGAGATTTCCGTCACTTAGAGGACTAATCTCACAGTCATATATCGTATTGATGTTGTCTTTTCTTAGGGAAATAACCAACCAGGGTCACTTTCCTCTTTATGCAACAACGTCTAGCAAGAAAACCTTCTTGCCTCAACGTTCATAGGGTTTTACCCATCTCACTTTTCTCTGGTCTTGAGGATTTATATACTCCGATTTTAATTTAAAGCAGTAACTATACTACAAAGGATCCTACCTGATCCTATGAGATTCCTTTAAGCTTTCAAAGGTATTAACCATTATATAATCCACCATCATTAGTGCCTGAAGTTCCAACTGCCCATGCTTAGAAGCAGTGTTACGGACACCAAGTCATCCGTCCTTCAGGATTCAACTACCCTTGGCAGAACCCTTCCACCTTCATCTATCCACATTCAAGTCTTATTATCAATTTTAATTAGCATATACCAACTCAGGTAAGAGTAGTTATCACTTGACAAGGGTTAAATAAATTCTTCTATTGAAATTCAACAAGAATTCCCAAAATCACAGGTTCAATCTGCAATCATTTTTCCTCAAGGAGTAAATGCAGATAACAATACCTCTTTATGTGACTCTCGCATGAGCCCAAGCAGGCCAAGTGTTGTAACCATGATCTGATACCAATTTGTAACACACCCACGACGAGGCACAATTTTTTTTCTCTTTTCTTAAAGGAAAAAATCTCCATTCATGGTTCCTAATTTGAAAGGTCAAGGAACTAGTCCAACCTCCAGGTCAAGGATCTTCAATTCTGAAGCCAAAAACAATTCTGAGACCTTGATGGTCTCGTCCTGTAGTTAAACATAGAACCTTTTGGCTTCTTGGTGCAGGTTTAAGGGCACCCATGATCTTTTGTCTGCACGTTCTAGCACTCTTCAGTCTGTGGGCGCTAACTCCTCTTCAGTAGCCCCTTCCTTCATACGATCCGAGGTTGTGCCCTTGTGCTAATTGTGATTGTGGGCATGGGAAAGAGTGGTTTCCAACCAACCCTCTTTTCACCCTGCAATCCTTCTCGTGTTGACACATACCCCGTTACTAAAAAAGTGGTTGAAATTGCAGCCCACTCAAGGAATATTATTGTCCGAGCATGTACTAACCCCATAATCCCTTCTGTCTGTCGATCTCCACTCCTTTGGTGCTTCCAGCAATCAACGGTTCTTTCCTCCTTCCACAGATTTCTACGATTTGTCGACATGTAATTCCCCTCTAAATTAGTGGCTGTCATTGAATCCACCTTTCCGGCCTTCGGGAGTTTCAACTCTCAAACTCCACTCTCCTCTATGTGGAAATATCCCAGAGTGGAATATCTGTTGCCACCTGTCCCCTTGAATCTACGGCAAGGATCTCCTTCGTGAGTTCGGCCTTCAGGAATCTCAAATATCAAATCCTTTTTTTCTTCTCCTCTAATACATGGAATCCTGCCACATGTCCTCTTAGATCGGACACACTAGGATTACTTCAGGTCTTTACCCGTAGTTCACAGATCTTCGCCACGTCTCCTCTTGATCTGACGACTATAAATCACTTCGGTAATTTACCCAGAGTGTTCGAATCTTCGCCATGTCTCCTCTGCTGATCTGATAACTGTAAATCACTTTGGGTGATCTGACGGCTCTGATATGCTTCGGCTCTTCAGACTTCACGAATCTCAAATCTCAACTAAGGGTTTCAATACAATTTTCCCGGAGCTCGCGATCTAACGCTGTGTGTCCACCTTCGCATTGTTGACTCTCGTCGTTTCTGGGACTTAGGCCTTCGATGATTTAAAATCTCAATAAACACAAGTCTCCGGAGTGAATCCTTCCAGATTTCATGATCTGGTGACACCTGTCCAACCCCAGATCGATGACTATCATTTGCTTCAGCTATTCGGGCTTCGATGATTTCAAACCTCAACTTGTCCTTTGCTTTTCTCCCAGTGTACCTTCTCCCGGAGTCCTGTGACCTTCTCCTTAATGCTTCAGCGAAAACTCAAAGTGCTGAGCAATATATCCTTCTCAGATAATCCCTCTCTTGAGTGTGACCCTGGGGCAATGACCATGCGATTGCGGGTGCACCCACAAGTGGTTTGGAGTTAAACTACTTTTGGGCCCGCAATGCTACTGCAACCTCCACGTGTCCTCTTGGCGAAACCACAATTTGAATTGCAGCCTGCCTTCGATATCTTAAACTCCTCACAACTACTATCCCCACAATGTTATGGGATCATCGATCTCACAATCTTGATGATAACGACTAAATCAACAATTCAAATCTACGCCTCACAGATCTACGGACCAGGTCTGCTCCCTCTGAATCAACAGTCGATATCTCTTCACAATTCTTAACTTCGGGGATTTGAAATCTCAAACCCTTTTTCCCAATGTCTTTTTACCCAGAGTCTAAGATCCACCGACATGTGTCCTCTTGATCCAACGATCGAGGATTACTTCGGGACTTTACCCAGAGTGCAAGGATCTACGCCAAGTTTCTCTTAAATCCGACGGCTACAAATCACTTCGGGACTTTACCCGAATTCTAAGATCCATTAATGCGCACCCCTTTCTGTATCTGACGGTCCAGATTTACTTCGGGTCTTCGGGCTTCGACTATTTCAGTTCTCAAACTGAAACTTCAGTGTAACTTTCCCTAGAGCTCGTGATTTGGTGACAGGTGTCCCCTCGCAAATCGACGACTCTCGACTCTTCGATTGTCCAACCTTCGAGTGTTTCAACGTTACACCTCTACCTCCTTCTGGATCACCCAGCCTGTTGACACGTATCCCCTTTGGATCCAACGGTCTAGATCTGTTCTAGCCCTTCGGCTTTCTGTGCTTCAGTAATATCAAGTTTCAAACCTTGAGAGATTCTCTCTCCTATGCATACGAGCGTTAAGACTCATGCACTTCTTCTCGGATCCAACGACAGTTGACCCTCTGTGCTCAGATCCAATGGATGAGATCTGTTCTCTTCTCCTGTGCTATCCTTTTTCTCTAGGCACTGATCCAACGGATCATGCTTCCCCTTACAACCAATCTGATGGTTGTTGTTTCTCCTCCTCCTGAGATTTAGACTTCTCCTGACTTGGAATATTTCAGATGTTTTGAAGGTCTCGACCTTCGATTTACTTCCTACGAGCCCTGATGTATAGGTCTCGACTTTCGTTTTACCTCCCGATCTTACGAAATCTGTCCTCCAAGGGACTCAGAATGACTAGGAGGGTCGACATGCGTACATGAAACTGTACCTAAGGTTGACGAACTCACAGTTCGTGGCTCTGGCTTAAGACACCACAGAGCGCAAGCATTTACAAGTATAAAAATCACATCCAATTCATACAGTTTCCTACTTGCCTAATTACACAATCAAGCAAGAATAAAAGGGATACAGTATAATCATTAAGAAAACATATCCATCCTTGCAACGTTCATAGGATATCCAACTTTAACTCACAGTACCACTTAAATACACAAGATATGCGATTACTTATCTATTACATGTGGTAGCCAACTAACTGACTATGGGTGTTCGTCCTTCCACCCAACCATAGGCTTAGAGGCATTCATTCTTAACACTCTATCCACCCCTGTTCCAAGCCATGATATCACCAAGGAACTCTCACGGTTTTCAAGGATTCTTTCTCTGTTTCAGCTTCTGCTCGGGTTCTATTCTCTGCAACTTTCATATATTTCTTTCTCTGTCGTGGCCCTGGCGAGGTTTATCAGATGCTTCCCTCAGCATCAAGCTTGCAACCTTCTGTTCATTATCCATTGGGGAGCTCTCTCCCATTTGTCCTTAGTAATTTTTATTATATATTTTCCCCAGTATGGTTCTCGACCCATCCTGTTCCTTCTGTTAGAAGGGAACTTAGGTCATCTTGGTCTATCGTACCCAGTGATACTTCGGGTTGACATTCTACAGCCAGACCATGATCCCATTCATGGGAGTGGTTGATAATTCAACCACTGGTCTTTTCTTCATTAATTGGTTTCTCTCCTTGGGATCTGAAGGAGATCTATTATCCCCATCAAGGGAAAGTTTTGGGGATATTTGATATAATGAACCCTCTCTTAATGTTTTCACATTCTTTCCTCTAGTGATATCATGGTCAGTACTTTCAAGGCTTCACCCCCACAATTAGTTGTTGGAAACGCAAACAATAATGCATTTACACTGTCCACATGCCTTAGCATGGTAATCCTATTTTACGATTAATTACAAGCTGGGGGAAACAGGGTGTTACAACTTATATCCACAAGAATCCAACACTCCCAGTGAAATCAAATTTGATTTAAGCTTAGGTACATATCTAACATTCGTTAGTTCTTTAACAATACCATCGAACATCCTGATTCTAATACTGCCAACCCCAACAATTTTACAGGGAATACCATTTCCCATAAACACTACACCCTCATCAATAGATTGGTAAGAAAAGAACCAATTTCTATGTGAGCACATGTGGTGGGAGGCACCTGAATCTAACTGCCATTCTTCTTGATATTGTAAATTACTAGAAACAGGTAAAACTTGATCAATCATACCTGAATTTGTTACAGCCAAATTTTCTTCCTTCGTAGAGTTTTCCTTAGATTCCTTTCTCTTCCAACAATCTTTCTTGAGATGTCCTATTTTTCCACAGTACCAACATTTTTCTTTACCCTTTCTGTGTCTTGAATTAGATCGAGAAAAACTTCTCTCATTCTGCTCTTAGTTCGACCTCTGACTAGCATTGCCTCTGAGGTTGAGGTTTCTTTACTAGATTTTCTCCTCATCTCCTCAGCCAACAAAGCTCCCACAACAGAGTCATAATCTAAAACATCTGCTGAGCTAAAGCTAATAGAGGTGACTAGATTATCCCAAGACTTAGGTAATGAACACAATAGTGTAATAGCCTTATCCTCATCTTTGAATTAAACTTCCATGCTAGTCAATTGAACTATAAGGGTATTAAAGGTATTTAAATGTTCAACAACTTTTGTACCTTCTTTCATCCACAAACTATACAACCGTCTCTTCAAGTAGAGTTTTCTCGTCATATATAGACTTTCCAACTTGCTCCATAAGACTGATGTTGTATCCTCTCCTACGATATTAAACAGTACATCATCCGCCAGACATAAACGAATGGTACTAAGAGATTTTGCATCCATATCTTCCCATTCCCATTCCGTCATGGCCGTTGGTTTCTTTGACTTGCCTGCCAATGCTTTTTGCAACCCTTGTTGCACCAGTAAATCCCGCATCTTAAGCTTCCAGAGCTCAAAATTGTTTTTACCGCTGAACTTTTCAACTTCAAACTTCAAACTCTGCAACTTAGCCATTAACACAAAATCTCTTAATGCCCAAATCATTGCTTATAAAAATACTTTTAAATGTGGAGGAGTAATAATAATAAAAATATTAATAAAAGATTTAATAAATTTTTTTATAAAGAAAAATATTTAATTTTTAAAACATCCACCTTTTATAAGCATTTACCTTCACGCTTAATTCATATAACCTTTCAAATTCATACACTCCACCCTTTTATGCATTCAATATAATATTATAAAACATAAAGCATAACTTTCAAAAGAGTCGCACCATAACCATCCACAAACTTTCAAAGCATAATATTAAATTCCAAATAACCATGCGCAAACTATTATCTTGGGGAGTTGTCGTGACTTTTTGATTTAAGGGACTCATCGCACCTCACGCTACCATTGGAGTGCGGTGATCTCAAAGGTCTCCGCACCTCCCGAGACACTTGGAGTGCTACGATCTTAATTAATTTAAGAGGTGTTTCCGCATTGTACCACACAGTTAGACTGCGACGATTTCAGTATTTTTGCACAAGCGTAAGGCCGAGTAATAAGACGTCGCACCCTTTGAGAGGAGGTACCTGTGACGATGTAGAAATCGACACACCTCACACAGATGCTACTGCTCCTCTAAAATTTGATGCTCTCTCCTCTAACCACTTCTGATACCACTTGTTAGAATTGCAAATACGGAAAACACAATTCACATATTAATTAACAATCATACAGATAAGAAACACATGGATTTCACGTGGTTCACCCAAACATTGGGCTACGTCTACCAAGCATAGACATCAGTTGTCTTATTATTCAAATCATGGAGATTACAACAGACTTGCAAGTTCTCACTCTGTCTCTCTCACTTGTCTCTATGGGCTTACATGAATTTATACATTCACACAAGAAACTGATTATTAAATGCAATCCCTATCCATATTCTAACTTTGTCTATTTGTTTGTAACCAACGCAGAATAATAGGATCCAAATCCATCATTAGAGGAATTCGTTGTCACCAAATCCCAACAGATTCGATTTTAATTTAGCAGGAGGGCAGATCTTACAATGTGGGTGGGACCTAACAGTAAGCCTTTGAATATTCAAAGCACACAATGAAGGATTAATCTGAGGTCAAATATTCCTGCTTTCGAAACTAGGGGAAGGACCTAATGAAAATGCTAGTTCCTTTTATTATTATTATGATAGATTTATATGTTTGTGTAGAAAAAATTTAAAGTTTTTGTTTTAATGAGATAATGTATTAGTGTTAAAATTGAATTCTTCTCAATATTTGAATCATCTACAAAAGGGTAATTCAAAAAATACTAATTATTTTTTGAATTTATTTATTTATTTTAAAGAATAACAAATATTATAAAATAAAATAAAATAATCATTTTCAATAACTCATTAGTGTATAATTCTCAACTTTTGGGTGTTTAATCTATTTTTAGTACCTGATAAGAATGGATGTCAATTGTAATTAAGATTTAGGATTCAATATACAGTACTTGCCTTTGACATCTAAAGATTAATAATCACATATATTCTCATTATCTCACATTTATTCCTTAATACATTGTACTCTTCAATAACACAAATCCATCATATTTCTCATGCCCACATAATCCTTTCAACTTATTGGTGTATCCACTATTTGAAGTGTCACTCAATGAAATTTTTTCAGAGAATCTTGGACCCCTTGTCTTGTTGAATCTCCACATGAATTCATGTGGTATAAACACCATCAATCCTTCTCAATATAAGAATTGGCATCACATTTATTTTCTATATTTAATGTGTTATGACCCCACATTTTAGATAATATCATTTCCTTTGTTATCTTTCCTCCTCTCTTGGCTCCAAAAAAACACCATAACAATTAGTCATAGGTTATGGGTATAAGTTGTAATGGAATTAGAAACTTACTAGCAAGATTAACAACAAATCTATGGCTCAATGACAGTCTTGAAGATAACAACAAAATTCTAGCAAAGCCAAAGAAATGAGATTATGTCTCTTTCTTCATGTTCACATATTCCATCTCTATAAAAGTATCTAACTTGTTGATTCATAGTTATTTAGATGCATTGGTTAATGCTATGTGTTTCATGTTCTCAATCGTGATGTGGTTATAGCATGGTATTTAATATTTTGACCTCTTGACTACCTAGTATATAGTTCATGGCATCTCAATTATTGCAGTAGATACTTAATGGGAACATAATACATCAATAATACTTGAATATAAATCTCATGGTGGCAGGTGTGGGAGGGGTGATATACAACCCTAGAGGAAAAATTGAGACTACTTATTGTTGGAACATAGGAGTGGCCACTAAAAACCAAGTTGAATCATATGTCCTCCTATAGCCAGATCAAAGAACATCAGAATCATATCAATGGTGCATGTTTCTAAGAATACTATCAGATCTCTGAATCTCTCTTCCTTTCCCAATGATGTGAATCTCAAATCAATTTTTCTTCACATTCATGGCATCATCAAGGAATTCAACCAAGTCTACTAGTGTCATGCAAAGTGAGACCTCAAATCTCTCCTTGACAAATTGACCAATAAGGAACTTAATGAAAAAATTGGATCTCTAATCATAGATGGAAGGACCAACTTTATCCATATCCCTTAGCCCCTCTTGCATGGATTTGGCTTATGTTCTTAGCCTTTGGTTTTGGAGGGCCACGCTCCTTTGCTCGACTCCCTCCTCTCGTGACACATGGTCTCCCTCTCATCTTTCCTTGCTCTCTACTCCCCTTCCATGTGAATTTGGCCCAACTTCTTGGCATCGTATTAGAATTTAGGCCCAATCGCTTGGCATTAAAATCAGGAAACAAGCAGCTATATATTAGAATTTTGCCCAACCACTTGGCATTGCCTCATTCAACTCTTTGTAGGGTGGCAGAAAAAAAGAGTGAGCAGTGCTTTTACCATGGCTATCAGGAGGCAAGGAATGAATTCAAGGATGCTCTAGCTTCAATGAGAGTTGGATGACCTGCGCTCGTTGGTTATCTCTATCCAGGGCAGAGTGGGAACTCTTTGCATCGCAGGTGCTCGAGGTGACTGTGAACCATAGATATTCCTTCCAATCCTTACAAATGAGGTAGATGCCCTCATAAGCCAATTGGAAGAAATTCAACTTCAACCATCATTTCATTGACAACAGGGAAGCCTACTAACAACTTTAGAATCAGTAAATTCCATCTCTACGCACCAGCTGCTCCCAAACCTCAACGCTTCATCTTTGCAAGATGAGGATAATAAAATGGAGGATGCATATGAACATAATAGGTTTTCCCCTTAAGTTCCAGTTTACATGAACTTCAAATTCAGTTTACATGAAATTCAAATTTTGGTATTGCTTAGGAGTTTTCTACATGATCTATCTAGTTAAAACTTTCGATTGGAATAGGAGTAAATGTTTTGTGGCTCAATGTAAATCTCAAACCCAACATTGTCCGGCATTAGTACTTAGTGCTGGACCTTCTGCCAGTATGGGATATTTTTTCCTTTGTATGTAATCTGTTGCATTAGTGCAATTTTTATATAATACAAATTTCCCAGTTTGAGTAAAAAAAAATAATTGAATATAAATCTCTCCACATTCACCAATATTCAAGAGGTGTGGTCAAGCTACTGGTAAGGATAATGTATAGTTTTTTTTTTCACATAAAATATTGTCAATGATTTTCTTTGGGATAATTTATTATTATTATTAAACTCAATGAAATTGTATAATTTGTATGTTCTTGATTAAGATTAAATATGGGTATGCATTAAATGGACATTTTTAGCATAACAAAACCTAAAACTGGGATTTCAATAGTGATATTTCATCAAATCCTTGTCCCTCTATTCTCTATATTGATCGTTCCCCTTTCTCTAATTTTATGCATTTTGTCTCTCACTCTTTTTCACTTTTTTCTTGTTGTTTCTCGCAACATTGACATCAGTGTGACAATACTTTGTGTGTCAAATATTTTGAGAATGTTCAGTGGCTCTCTTTCCCTATGCTTCATTCCAAGTCCAAGATCAATGAGACACACCTTTTGTAGCCTTAATTCTTGAAACAACATTTTTTATGCATGGGTGAGATTCTTAAGCAAGCAATGGAAAAGGTAACATAAATGTTGTTATCATCATATATGTGCATTAGGGAATATGCTCTACCATCCACTTTGGAACACATTTTTGGATGGTTTGATATAAAAGTAAAAAATGAATAAATAATAATATACTTGGTTGTCTAAATAATTTCCTTTAGCTTTGTGTTTGTATGGATTTTAGGAAGCTCCAAACCATAGATATCTTAACCTAAATAATAAGTCATGTATGCAATATTCATGCTAGATTTTCATGTTCCCAGAGGCCTATAAAACAAGTAATCTCTCTCCCTTGGTCTTGTGTTTTGATAAAATTATCACCTTTTGATAAAGGACTCAAGGTCTATTTCAATTTCTTCTTTTCTAATGAGATCTACAATTAATATACCAACTATACTTGGAATTTTAAAGGATAGTGACTCCCATGCTTAAGCATGATCGTGACATATTCAAGATATAAATCCAATATGCAATGTGCATGCATCATATGGATACACATTACAAATCCTCTCTTATATATGGGTATACATAAATATTTGGTTTTGACATTATGTCTTAAGATTTATATTGTCATTATTTTAAATTTTAAAATTATTATGAATAATGACACTGGTAAGTGTGATATAGCATCAAATTCCATGAATGAGTACGTGATTTTATAAAAGGTATTTCTTAAAAAAAAAAAAATTCTTCTTAAGAAAAAACAATATTTTAACATTGTAAAAAATTGAAAGATAAATATTTTATTTAAAATATTTTATTTAAAATATTTTTAATGATAAGTGTATTTAGTTTTATCTTGTTAATTAAAATACAATTACACTAAAAAAAAGATAGAATAAAAATATACTTTTCATCGAATCAAAAATATTCCTTTAAATACAATTACATTAACAACTTTACATTAACAACTTTTTCATGATGAAAAAAATTGGATGGAATAAAAATATACTTTTCATCGAATCAAAAATATTCCTTTAAATACACTTACATTAACAACTTTTTCATGAAGGAAAAAAAATGGATAAAAATATACTTTTCTAGTCCTTTAAATTTATGAGTATAAAATATTGTCATTTTCATGATTCACTATGATGTTGCTTAGGAATCTATATGACTTTACTACAACTACCACAAACAACTCAAATTTGCTCTTATTATCTTTGAAAAGTGTATGGAATATAAAATACTTTTAAACTAAAATTGAAAGCCCAATAAAACTTAGGTATAAAATGGATATTATATATTATAAATAAATATTGTGATTTTTGTGATTGACGCTTAGGAATCTATATGAATTTACTAGAAATACCGCAACCAACTCAAATTTGCTCTTATTGTTTTTCAAAAATGTATGAAATATATCAATTATGTTTACTAACAAGGTTGTGTGGTAGTGTAGTTTCTACCAACGAGGTTACAAAGCAAATTGTGGAAAATGGGGTCGAATTGTAAATGACGAAGTGTTTGGTGAAAAATGTATATCACGGAAATGTTGTGTGCAACATGTATATCACGGAACATGGGGCATAAGTAAATGACGCTTGGCATGTAGATCGAGCACCATTTATTTTTTGAAAGTATATAACAAACTACAAATTTGTTCACAGTGGAAGAAAAAATTTGGAAATTTAAATGCATGTGTGCAACATGTATACGCTTGGTATGCAGAGCACCATTTATTTTTTGAAAGTATATAACAAACTATAAATTTGTTCAGAATGGAAGAAAAAATTTGGAAATTTAAATGCATTTGTCATATAAACTGGTCAAAGATAAAAATGTATGAAGACATAAATTTAAAAGAAGATAAGAAAACAATTTTATTTGAAATATGTAAAAAAATAAAAGTTTGTTAGATACTACTGGAAATTTTGAAATGTATATCATGGAAATGTTGTGTGCAACATGTATATGCTTGGGATGCAGAGCACTACTTATTTTTTACATAAATATAAAATGAGATAAGAAAACTGTTTTATTTGAAATATGTAAAAAAATAAAAGTTTGTTACATACTACTAGAAATTTTTAAATATATAAAAAAATAAAAGTCGGTTACATATAAAAATTTAAATGCATTTGTCATATAGACTGGTGAAAGATAAAAATGTATGAAGACATAAATTTGAAAGGAGATAAGAAAATAGTTTTATTTGAAATATGTCAAAAAATAAAAGTTTGTTACATACTACTGGAAATTTTGAAATATATAAAAAAATAAAAGTCTGTTACATATAAATGCAAATTTCAATGCGTTTGTCATGTAGACTGGGATTGGGGCTCCCACGGACCATTAGAGAAATACGTACAAGAAACAACACTGTAGAAAGAAGATCGAGTGCAATACTTGCAAAAAAATAAATTGAAAGGTATAAGTGTTTGCCTACACATCTCTATTTTAAAAAGTGGAATAACTGGGTTGATAAACAAAGCAGGATGCGATCAGTAGACTTATAGTGAGGGTACATATGATCCCTTTGGCTATTTTCTTGCGGCTTCCGTTTTATTGATGTCGCCGACAACTACCGTTTCATTGATGTCGTTGACGGCTGCTGGAATCCTGGCAACTGCCTGTTGCCTTTCGTCAGCAGCCTCATTCAATTCCCTTTCAAGCCATTCTTCAATGTAGCTTCTCATTGGGGCGACGTCGATCTCATTCTGAATTTTTATGTTGAAAAGATCGTTTTCTAATTCCCAGAAGTCGATAGAAACATTACACAGAGCCTGATGAATTTCCTCATTCTGTACTAAATATTTGACTAGCTAGTCATCGACGTGAGCTTGATCATAGTGAAGGATGTTGTAAAACGTTTCCAGAGACAAGGCCTTAAACATAGCAACTTGTTTATTGAACTCTTTCCTATTTATGGGCAGGGAGTTTGCGATTAAGTTGGGGTCTTGGAAGTCGTTGGTTTTTTCGGCTAAGTTTATTCTTGACAACCTTGTGAATAATTTATCTTTCTTCGATATGGATTGTTCACATGACTGAACAATGAGATGCAGGTTCTTCAATTTTTCTTTCCAACATGCATTCAATTGACCGATCCAGTTTTTGGATGGAAGATCTTGTTCTCTTCTTTTTGTTTCTGTCATATTGTTCACAATGGTGCCAAAAGGAAATTGATCCGGATTATTTTCGGCATGAAATGAGAGCGGAGATATAACACATAAATATTTAAAGATATTGCAAGAGAAACAACAAATAGCAGAGATACAGTGGAAATAAACAAGAGTCATAGATATACAGTAATACATGATTTCTATTAATGAAATAAATGTACAGAGACTGTAAAAGTATAGAGTGAAAGCCTCGCTAGAATGGTGGCAGCTTATCTGTGAGAAGAGATGAGACGGCTACTCGCATTCGCAAGAAGATGGTTTTTACAATGAGGCTCTAAGGGCCTTTTTAACATGAGTAAAATCCAAAACCCTAACCACAAAAGATGAAAAGCCAAAAGGTTTGCGGGCCTCGATGGGGGTAGTTGATACGTCAACTTCCCAGGGGCATAACTTTTCCATACGATCTTCGTTTGGGGCACTCAATAGCTCGCTGGAAAGATATATCCGAGGAATACAAATTTTGGGTGAGAAACATCGATCTACGATCCATGTTTCCCCCCGTTTTCTAAAAAAACATCGTTTAGGGCCTCAAAATGGCCCCAGAAGTTAAAAACTGCTAAAAATAGTAAATTGTCAAAATTGTCAGAAACCTGTTTTGAGCCAGTTGGAAAAGGTGGGTGGCCACCGATATCCACCTGGATCAATCCTCCCTCCTTAGGAATCAATGGTATTCATTGCATTGAGTTCCCGAGGGACAGGGGAAAGAGATTGTTGAATCTGAATCTTGGTGAGCTGCTTGCCTTGTTGGAGATGTCATGCTGCTTGGTTTGTTGAAGGTCGTCACAAACCTGTGGCTGGAAGGGTTGGACATTTTTAACCAGTCTGACTACATGAGATGACTGTGTGCAGAAGGAATCTTTGTGCTTTGCTGCAACCTTGTTGATCTGCTTCTGGTGGATAGAAGGTGCTTGGGCCGAGGCTGTAGTGGTTGTAGTATCGTTTTGTTCCCCTTTTGAATAGATTGTGGAGAAGATGAATTTTGTAGTATGAGATACTACTTTGCGATACTGTTTAGGTGGGACGATAGTCAGAACTACCTCTGGTATTCTGTAGAGATGACCCCCCAAAGTAACAATGACACTACGGGGTCGAGACTCATAAATAGCATGGCACTTCCACATATATGGTTGCCCCAAGAGAACATCACAGACATCCAGTGGGGAAACATCACATAAAACCTCATCCTTGAAGGGTTGGATGTCGTATGACAATCGACACTATTGGTTGACACAAAGATCTTGTCCTTGGCGAAGCCACCTGATGCTGTATGGTTGCGGGTGTGGTGTTGTCGAAAATCCCAACTGTTTGATGACCTCTGCTGAGATGAGGTTCTTTTGGCTTCCACTATCAACAATAAAATGTAGCGGGGTCCCCTTCACCCACATCTGTGAATGAAAAAGGTGCCCCCCCTCTTCTAGATCTGTTGGTTCTTCTAGTTGAATTGTTGCAGTCGCGACAATAGCAGTGGGGTCTGCGGCGATGATCTGTCCTTTACCAGTATTTTCAGAATCAGATTCTAAATCAGGGTTCGGCTCCTTGTCTTTGATCTTGGCCACCAATGAATGTTTTGAGCGGCATTCATCGGTGTTGTGCCAGGGGATTTTGTGGAAATCACACCATTTTCCGGTGTCCTTCTTTGTCTTCCCGTGACCCTTCTTTTCCTGGGGCTTGGACTGGTTTTCGGGAGACTGTTTGTTAGGGTCGTCTTTGTCATACGTTGGTTGTTGCGGATTTGCAGACCCAAACTCTTGTTTGTTCTGGTGCTTAAATTTCTGCTCGATTTTAAAAGCATATCGATTAGCACAGTGTGGTCCATCTCATGTACTAGTCCTTAGAGTTGCCAACAGGGTAATACTGTTCCTTTACCGCATCCACAAAAATATCCCAAGTGGGCTCGACCCCATATATTCCAGACTCCTCTACGAAACTTTGCTCCCAGTAAGTTTCCCACCAGTGTTTGACATGAGGGAGAGATTTAAGGAGTGCGAAGGTGATCTTTTCTCTGTCGGAAAAATTGTGAACAAAGAAATAACCTTCTAGCAGATTTAACCATTTGTCTAGGGCTTCTGCATCTATCTGTCCTTCACATATAGGAATATCAAAATTAACTTGTACCTTGAAGGGTAAGGCGCTTACAAAGTGGTTGCTTGATGAAAATGCTCCTGTTGCTATCGGCAGGCATTGAAGAATGTGGGAAAAATTCTCAATCATTTCATCCCTCTGTCGCGTGAGAGCTTGCTCAAGAAACATACTGATAGGATCGTCTGCTCCATCATTTTTCTTTTCTTCCGCCATTGAGGGTTTCTTGGGTGTGCGAGAGAAAATGTCCTCAAGAGAGACAAGCTCGAGACCCAACTTTCTATACTCGGACCTCGTCGGGGACATGCACTGAAAACGATCAGGAGCAGCCTGCTCTGATACCACTGATCCAGATTATTTTCGACACGAAATGAGAGCGGAGATATAAGACATAAATATTTAAATATATTGCAAGAGAGACAAAAAGATAGCAGAGATACAATGGAAATAAACAAGATTCACAGATATACAATAATACACGATTTCTATTAATGAAATAAATTTACAGAGACTGTAAAAGTATAGAGTGAAAGACTCACTAGAATGGTGGCAACTTATCTCTGAGAAGAGATATGACGGCTACTCGCATTCGCAAGAAGATGGTTTTTACAATGAGGCTCTGAGATCCTTTTTAACATAACTAAAATCCAAAACCCTAACCCCAGAAGATGAAAAGCCAAAAGGTTTGTGGGCCCCGATGGGGGCAGTTGATACGTCAACTTCCGAGGGGCATAACTTTTGCATACGATCTCTGTTTGGGACACTCAATAACTGTTTGGAAAGATATATCCAAGGAATGCAAATTTTGGGTGAGCAACATGGATCTTGCTCCCCGTTGTTTCAAAACAACATCATTTAGGGCCTCAAAATGGCCCCGAAAGTTAAAAACTGCTAAAAATAGTAAATTGTCAAAATTGCCAGAAACCTGTTTTGAGCTAGTTAGAAAAGGTGGGTGGCCACCGATATCCACCTTGATAAATCCTCCCTCTTTAGGAATCAATGGTATCCATTGCATTGAGTTCCCAGGGGAGAGGGGAAATCGATTGTTGAATCTGAATCTTGGTGAGCTGCTTGCCTTGTTGGAGACGTCACACTGCTTGGTTTGTTGAAGGTCGTCACGAACCTGTGGCTGGAAGGGTTGGACCTTTTTAACCAGTCTGGCTACATGAGATGACTGTGTGCAGAAGGAATATTTCTGCTTTGCTGCAACCTTGTCGACCTGCTTTTGGTGGATAGAAGGTGCTTGGGCCGAGGCTGTAGTGGTTGTAGTATCCTTTTGTTCCCCTTTTGAACAGATTGTGGAGAAGATGAATTTTGTAGTATGATATACTACCTTGCGATATTGTTTAGGTGGGACAATAGTCGGAACTACCTCTGGTATTCTGTAGAGATGACCCCCCAAAGTAACAATGACACTACGGGGTCGAGGCTCATAAAGATCATGGCGCTTCCACATATATGGTTGCCCCAAGAGAACATCACAGACATCTAGTGGGGAAACATCACATAATACCTCATCCTTGAAGGGTTGTATGTCATATGACAATCGACACTACTGGCTGACACAAAGATTTCATCCTTGGCAAAGCCACCCGATCCTGTATGGTTGCGGGTGTGGTGTTGTCGACAATCCCAACTGTTTGATGACCTCTGCTGAGATGAGGTTCTTCTGGCTTCCGCTATCAACAAAAAAATGCAGCGGGGTCCCCATCACCCACATCTGTGAATGAAAAATGTGCTCCCCCTCTTTTGGATCTGTTGGTTCTTCTGGTTAAATTGCTGCGGTCGCGACAATAGCAGTGGGGTCTGCGTCGATGATCTGTCTTTTACCAGTATTTTTAGAATCAGATTCTAAATCAGGGTTTGACTCCTTGTCTTTGATCTCGGCCACCAATGATTGTTTTAAGCGACATTCATCGGTGTTGTGCTAGGGGATTTTGTGGAAATCACACCATTTTCCGGTGTCCTTCTTTGTCTTCCCGTGACACTTCTTTTCCTGGGGCTTGGACTGGTTTTCGGGAGACTGTTTGTTAAGGTCGTCTTTGTCATACTTTGGTTGTTGTGGATTTGCAGACCTGAACTCTCGTTTTTTCTGGTGCTTAAATTTCTGCTCGATTTTAAAAGCATATCGATAATTAGCACCGAGTGATGAGATGTCTAGAAAATCCATTTTAGTTTGGATGTATCTGTGTAGAGCCCCACGGTATTTCAGAACCAAATGTCATTCGGAGTCTTTGATACCTATCTTGGTGCGCAAGGTATGGAAGGTATTGGTGAACTCTGGAACTGCTTGGCCCTTCTCTTGCCGCAGTGTGGTCCATCTCATGTACTGGTCCTCATAGTTGCCAACCGGGTAATACTGTTCCTTTACCGCATCGACAAAAAAATCCCAAGTGGGCTCGGCCCCATATATTCCAGACTCCTCTATGAAACTTTGCTCCCAGTAAGTTTCCCACCAATGTTTGACACGAGGGAAAGCTTTAAGGAGTGTGAAGGTGATCTTTTCTCTGTCATAAAAATTGTGAATAGAGAAACAACCTTCTAGCAGATTTAACCATTTGTCTAAGGCTTCTGCATCTATCTGTCCTTCAAATACAGGAATATCAAAATTAACTTGTACCTTGAAAGGAGATGTGCTTACAAAGTGGTCGCTTGATGAAGATGCGCCTGTTGCTATCGGCAAGTGTTGAAGAATGTGGGAAAAATTCTCCATCATTTCGTCCCTCTGTCGCATGAGAAATTGCTCAAGCAACATACTGATAGGATCGTCTGCTCCATCGTTTTTCTTTTATTCTGCCATTGAGTGTTTGATGGGTGTGCAAGAGAGATTGTCCTCAATAGAGACAAGCTCGACACCCAACTTGCTATACTCGGACCTCGTCGGGGACATGCACTGAAAAACGATCAAGAGTAGCCTGCTCTGATACCACTGATCCGTATTATTTTTGGCATGAAATGAGAGCGGAGATATAACACATAAATATTTAAAGATATTGCAAGAGATACAACAATATAGCAGAGATACAACAAAAATAAACAAGAGTCACAAATATATAGTAATACTCAATTTCTATTAATGAAATAAATGTACAGAGACTGTAAAAGTATAGAGTGAAAGACTCGCTAGAATGGTGGCAGCTTATCTGTGAGAAGAGATGTGACGGCTACTCGCATTCGCAAGAATATGGTTTTTACAATGAGGCTCTAAGGGCATTTTTAACATAAGTAAAATCCAAAACCCTAACCCCAAAAGATGAAAAGCCAAAAGGTTTGTGGGCCTCGATGGGGGCAGTTGATATGTCAACTTCCCAGGGGCGTAACTTTTGCATACGATCTTTGTTTGGGGCACTCGATAGCTCATTGGAAAGATATATCCAAGGACTACAAATTTTGGGTGAGCAACATGGATCTAAGTTATTACCTATTTTCTCAAAAAAACATCGTTTAGGGCCTCAAAATGGCCTCGGAAGTTAAAAACTGCTAAAAATAGTAAATTGCCAGAAACTTGTTTTGAGCCAGTTGGAAAAGGTGGGTGGCCACTGATATCCACCTGGATCAATCCTCCCTCCTTAGGAAGCAATGGTATCCATTACGTTGAGTTCCCGGGGGAGAGGGGAAAGTGATTGCTGAATCTGAATCTTGATGAGCTGCTTGCCTTGTTGGAGATGTCGCACTGCTTGGTTTATTGAAGGTCGTCACGAACCTGTGGCTAGAAGGGTCTGACCTTTTTAACTATTTTGGCTACATGAGATGACATGAGATGACTATGTGCAGAAGGCTGTAGTGGTTGCAGTATCCTTTTGTTCCCCTTTTGAACATATTGTGGAGAAGATGAATTTTGTAGTATGAGATACTACCTTGCGATACTGTTTAGGTGGGACAATAGTCGGAACTACCTTTGGTATTCTATAGAGATGACCCCCCAAAGTAACATTGACACTACGGGGTCGAGACCCATAAACAACATGGCGCTTCCACATATATGGTTGCCCCAAGAGAACATCACAGACATCCAGTGGGGCAACATCACATAATACCTCATCCTTGAAGGGTTGGATGCCGTATGACAATCCACACTGTTGGCTGACACGAAGATATCGTCCTTGGCGAAGCCACCCGATGTTGTATGGTTGCGGGTGTGGTGTTGTCGACAATCCCAACTATTTGACAACCTCTGCTGAGATGAGGTTCTTCTGGCTTTAGCTATCAACAATAAAATGCAACGGGGTCCCATTCACCCACATCTATGAATGAAAAAGGCGCTCCTCCTCTTGTAGATCTGTTGGTTCTTCTAGTTGAATTGTTGCGATCGCGACAATAGCAGTGGGGTATGTGTCGATGATTTGTCTTTTACCAGTATTTTCAGAATCAGATTCTGAATCAGGGTTCAACTCCTTGTCTTTGATCTCGGCCACCAATGACTGTTTTGAGCAACATTCATCGGTGTTGTGCCAGGGGATTTTGTGGAAATCACACCATTTTCCGGTGTCCTTCTTTGTCTTCCCGTGACCCTTCTTTTCTTGTGGCTTGGACTATTTTTCAGGAGACTATTTGTTAGGGTCGTCTTTGTCATACTTTGGTTGTTTCAGATTTGCAGACCCAAACTCTCGTTTGTTCTGGTGCTTAAATTTATGCTCGATTTTAAAAGCATATCGATAAGCAGCACCGAGTGATGAGATGAGCAGAAAATCCATTTCAGGTTGGATGTATCTGTGTAGAGCCCCACGGTATTTCAAAACCAAATTTCATTCAGAGTATTTGATACCTAGCTTGGTGCGCAAGGTATGGAAGGTATTGGTGAACTCTGGAACTTGTTGGCCCCTCTCTTTCCACAGTGTGGTCCATCTCATGTACTGGTCCTCATAGTTTCCAACAGGGTAATACTGTTCCTTTACCGCATCCACAAAAAAATCTCAAGTGGGCTCGACCCCATATATTCCAGACTCCTTTGCGAAACTTTTCTCCCAGTCAGTTTCCCACGAATGTTTGACATGAGGGAGATATTTAAGGACTGCGAAGGTGATCTTTTCTCTGTCAGAAAAATTGTGAACAAAGAAATAACCTTCTAGCAGATTTAACCATTTGTCTAGGGATTCTACATGTATATGTCCTTCAAATATAGGAATATCAAAATTAACTTGTACCTTGAAAGGCGAGGCACTTCCAAAGTGGCCTCTTGATGAAGATGTGCATCTTGCTATCGGAAAGCGTTGAAGAATGTGGGAAAAATTCTCCATCATTTTGTTCCTCTGTCGCGTGAGAGCTTGCTCAAGCAACATACTGATAGGATCGTCTGCTCCATCATTTTTCTTTTCTTCTGCCATTGAGGGTTTCTTGGTTGTGCGAGAGCAATTTTCCTCAAGAGAGACAAGCTCGAGACCCATCTGCCTATACTCGGACCTCGTTGGGGACATGCACTGAAAAACGATCAAGAGCAGCTTGCTCTGATACCACTGATCCAGATTATTTTTGGCACAAAATGAGAGCAGAGATATAACACATAAATATTTAAAGATATTGCAAGAGAGACAACAATATAGTAGAGACATAGAGGAAATAAACAAGACTCACATATATACAGTAATACACGATTTCTATTAATGAAATAAATGTACAGAGACTGTAAAAGTACATAGTGAAAGACTCGCTAGAATGGTGGCAGCTTATCTCTGAGAAGAGATGTGACAGCTACTCGCATTTGCAAGAAGACGGTTTTTACATTGAGTATCTAAGGGCATTTTTAACATAAGTAAAATCCAAAACCCTAACCCTAGAAGATGAAAATCCAAAAGGTTTGTGGGCCTCGATGGGGGTAGTTTATATGTCAACTTCCCAGGGGCGTAACGTTTGCATACGATCTCCGTTTGGGGCACTCGATAGCTCGTTGGAAAGATATATCCAAGGACTACAAATTTTGGGTGAGAAGCATTGATCTACAATCCATGTTTCTCTCCGTTTTCTCAAAAAACATTGTTTAGGGCCTCAAAATGGCCCCGGAAGTTAAAAACTGCTAAAAATAGTAAATTGCCAAAATTTCTAGAAACCTGTTTTGAGCCAGTTGGAAAAGGTGGGTGGCCACCAATATCCACTTGGATCAGAAGGACCATTTTTAAATAGAAATTTTCTTCATCTTTTAACTCCGCCTGCAAATGTTGGAGCAAACTATGTGCCCTGGTTCCAAGGGAAGTGATGGTTTGTGATGTTTTCCACGCCTCGGTAACCAGTTCCATTATTTTCTTGATATTATTCTCCACATATCCTCTACAAGATGCGAGGAAGGTGGAGGATTCTTTTACGTTGGCTACAGGGGTGGTAGGCATGGCTATTGCCAAAGGATTGACAAGAAATGACATAGGAATCAAATCCTCTTCCAATTCCTTGACCCAATCCTTCAATATAACATTCTCGGCCTCGATGCCTCCAATGGAATCATTAAGTGCATCTTCGCTCATGTTGTGAAGTTGACATATTTGGGATGGCTGCATGTTGGCAAGGTCAACCTCTGAACGAGATTTTTCTTTCTTCTTTTTTACATCTTTTTTCTCAATTATCAATTTTTTGGACTGGATATAAAAAACAACGCTCTGGAACACGAAGGATTCATCTTCGTCAAAATTTTTGGCAACAAATATGTCCATTGGATGGCTATGGTGGATGGTGTCTCCAGGCTGATCAAGGTAGCGGAGCATGCTATCCATATCAGTGTCAAGTTCCATGTTCTCACTCTGAATTTTCGACTCTTCCTCCTATCCCACATTTTTTTTTCTCTTCTAGTGTATTAGAAGCTTGTGAGAACTATCAATTTTAGAGTGAGGAGGGTTGTTATATCCTCCTCCATTTGAAGAAATCTGAGTTTCTTTGTGGCTATGGTGGTTCGTTGGAGCGATGCTCTGAGATGTCGTACTTTTTGGAGTGTTATTTTTCGATTGAACACTCTTTTCACCAGGGCCTTTCCCCTGTTGCGTGTACAATTTAGTGAAGCTTTGCACTGTGTCTAGGTCGTCGATATCAGAGGTAGGAGCGTTGCTGCCACTGTCTCTATTTTTGGGCAGGTGTTTTTTGATAAAAAAATCACCGAGGCTAAGTGTTTGTAAATGTTGTCGAAAAATATTATAGGGGTTGAACCCTCTTATGCTTTCAAGATATCTTAGGTTGGAGATGCTAGAATGCACTGCGAATTCCTCAATTTTGTTGACGTTTTCCAACACGAACTCGCCTACTTTCCAAGGCAGAGGAATGAACTATTTTTTTCTCTTCTTTTGCAATAGATGCAACCAATAGTTGTATTGCCATGCTACTTTTTCAACAAACATTCTGTCCGTAATGTGACATGGAAGGAGAGCAGGTTTTTCCGTGGAGCCAAAAATTCTTATGACAGTGTAATTATCCAAATGTTCAAGTGTTTCCTTCTTGTCCAAAAAATTGGTTGCCTGTTCAGATATGCGGGGAACATCTTCTCCTAACAAAAAAATTTTTAAAACAGACACGAAGCCATTAAAAAACTCATAAAAACAGTGGGAAGCCTTGTGCTTCCACAAGGCCTGGTACCAGAACGTTACTAGGTCGAATTCCCAGTTTACATTATTGGACAGAGACAGTTGTGGAAACCGACAGGAATGCACTATCGCAAAAGCTAAGTAGGATGACATATAAAATTTCTTTTCCCTTTTGAAGCTTGACAATTGGGAACAAATTTCATGGGAAATTAACTTTCCCTAATAAAAAATGGCTTGTTCATTGACTGTGAAATACAAAATATAAAGAGCCATCCGGGAAACAGTTGTTGTGGACTCCTGTCTCGTTATTCTTGTAAACATCTAGGCAATTTCACGAAATGGATTTATAAATGAACTAACCTGCAAGTTTGTAATATCTTCAGGAACTAGAAGCAGGTTTTCCAATAAATGGGGCAAGAGGTCCAACCCATTATTATGCTTTTCTAGGAACTGTTTGCAATCTTCTCCTCTAAACGTCAATGTTGGCTCCGACAATCTTAACATCTGGCGGAAGGAATGAGGTGACAAAGAAACAGAAGAGCGGTCCCGCAGTGGAATAATTATTTTGTCTTAAATAAATTTATCAGCACACCAAGAGACCAAGTCCTTACAATAAAAAACCTCAGGGACACGACCTGCACGAGAAATCCCAGAGGTCTAAATTACTTGGTTCTCTGTGGTAAAGGTTGAGTAATAAGAATATGCCCTAGCCCACTGGAAGTTCAGGTCCTCGCGCCCGAAGATGTTCACTGTATCTCCACATAACTGTTGTCGAGATGATGCCATAGGTTTATGAGAACGTTGGTTTTCTCCAGACAATGGTTGAAATGAACAGTTAGAGCTGATAATGTAACTCTCTGCTAAATCTGGGTTAAATGCTTATGAATGGGAAAGCTCCTCGAGCCTTTTGCTGATTAATGACAATCTATATTAGTGGTGCATGATGAACTGTTAGTAGTAAAGCTTACTTATTGCATATTTAGAAATGCGAAGGTGGCGGGTACGACAAAGAGAAATCAAGGATTGGAGGTTCCGTGAACATGTTAAGGCGATGACTTGCGAATGACATTTCATGATTTTGAAATCAAGACTTGGAAGGGATAATATAACCCCCCGCAAATCTTGGTTTAATGTGCACTAATAGGAGATCTCCTCGAGCCTTTTTCCCATCAATGACATTCTATACGGTTCCTGCATGATGAGTTGTTAGAATTAAATGTTAGTAATTGCATATTT